>JADZMA010002567.1:0-11647 GCA_020796225.1 Arion vulgaris
CCCCTACCTCAGTCTCCTCTTCGACATGCCTTGTAGGTCACAGTGTTACTATTCTTTGCTCCCTTGGGAACTCCAGCAACACAAGGCATTTTATGAGCAATGCTCCTCAAAGATTCTGTACCTTTGTGTAATGTTGTTTTTCACATAACTTGGTAATCTGCTAGTTTTTCCATTTGTTGGGACTTATAGAAAAGTTCTTCATTGAGGCCGTGCAGACATCTTTATATCTGAGCAGTGGTCTACCTGGGAATCTTCCTCCAAAGTTCACAGAACAACACTTGTTGTGGTATGCGGTTTTGTCATTCTTTATTTTGTCCTAGTTATCTTAGTCTTCTACTGCTGAGCATTTCATGATTAAGGAAAGTTTGCGTTGCAGTACTTTTACATTCCCATGATTGAAGGCAAGTTTGCTGCAGATTTTTACAGTACTTTGCAGTACAGAGTTTGTTTTTTGTCATACCATCTGATGTTCAAAATCTTATGGAGACATCAAAGGTGAAAGATGTTAAGTCTCCTTTCATGACTTGAGTAAGCTGTACAAGTTTCTGAGCCATATAGTAAAGAACTAATTACACAGGCTTGATATATTTTCATCTTCGTCTGACTGTGATAGATGCGGATACCAAAATTTGGGCTTGAGACATCTAGATCTGCTGTTTTATTTTCAAGGGAATTTAAATTACAAGTATTTCTAAATCAGAGTAAGGCTTGCCTGAATGGTGGGGCACGGGGATAAGGAAAGCAAGTTCATATAAAAATCAGCCAGAGGCACCATATTAGGCTCATGACACACCTGAAATCATAGAGGAGCAGAGGCGAAAAAAAAATAGGTGCTGTCATGGAAGCAAAGTTTCGACAAGGACAAGCTAGATGATGATAATGTTGATGTTTCTTTTTCTTCTTCTGCATTCACCCGCTGTGAATTCAGGCGAACGAAATTACACTGGGATGATGCTTCTGACTGATTTTGCAAAAGCCTGCTTTACCATTTTGACTGGTGTCCCTGGCATGCAGCGAGCCTTCGCTGACTTCAGAGATGATGATGCTGATGATAATATTGATGATGATGTTGATGATGCTGATGATAATATTGATGATGATGTTGATGATAATGTTGATGATGATGTTGATGATAATGATGATGATGACAATGATGATGTTGCTAAATGGGAAAGATAAAAAAATAGTACTGTCACCAAAAATGTATCTTGAGTACCTGGAGTTTGCTATGTGCTTCTTCAAAAAAGCTGGATGTTCCTGGGACAGCATGGAATCTTTTAATCCATTCACAATTAAAGTTGGACATTTAATGTTGGGTAGGCTGCCATAATAGATCACCTGGGGAAGAGTAACAGTTATCATCATCATCATCAAATACTTGTCCTGAGCAGAACTTTGCCACCCCAACAGTCCTCCGGGAAATTCTCCTCACAGGCCAGATGTTCTGCCTCTGCAGCCGTCATGTTCAGACCATCAGTTACATCCTGAATCCACCTTCCCCCGTGCTCTTCCTCTTTTTCTCTTTGCCGGTATGCCTCCTTCCATGATGGTCTTCTCCCGCCCTTCATGTCTTTTTTCATGTCCAAAAATCTCAATTTTTCTTTCTTTTTGAATCAGCCAGTTTTTTGATTTTGAGTTCTTTCTGGATAGATTTATTTGTTCTCTTCTCTGTCAAGATATACGGAGGACTCTTCTATAAACTTATATTAAAGCACATATATGTTTTTCCACTGCTTTATTAAATGTCCATGCTTCACACCCATCGTGCCACTGGGAATATGATAACAGTTTATAACATTCATCAAATGTAAGTTGTAAGCATGAATCAGTTCTGACAGTTTGATGTATGACCAATCAGATCTTACACCAAGCTACAGTATAACTTGTAGATGTGGTATGACAAAATGAAGTTTCATATTCATAAAATTGGATCGTAACCCTTGAAAATTTCGCCTGTTATGTTATGCGTGGGCGCCATGATGCATTGTGCTTTCCCCATGCGTGCTCCATCCTCCCTGCAGCACCCATCCCAAAGTCCCCTTGCTCACTGGGTCACATGACAAGTTATTGGATACTTCTCTTCTCTCTACCACGAAAATGACACTGTCTGGCATTTCAAATTAACTCCTAATTCTGCACTTGTTCCAGTGTCTGAGATTCACCATTACCACATAAATGAGAACATACCGCCCTTGATGATATCGGCTCTGTCCATACTTCTGCCTGCTTGAGTCAGGCATTGCTTGCAAAAAGTCAGCATGTTCATTGCCTGCACTCCAGCATGTCCAGGTGTGTACAACCAAGTCATTATCTTGAGTTGTGATCTTGATGCTGTCCACCTATTCCTAATGCATGCTTCCCGATTCATCCTTTTAAGTATATTCATCGAGTCTAAACAATAATTGTATGGGTGACCTGTTGCTCACCCCCCACAAGACAACCCTGGAGGCAGCGGTGATTCCACAGTCAAGCTGTTGTCTTGAAGGAGTCACAGTCCTCATCAAGGTGCTTCCATTTGTTTGCAAATAAGCCACGCTGATCTAGTTTTGCATCTGGCAAAGCCATCATAACTCCTCCATGATCCATGGTTTGGCTAACAACCCAAATCTATAAAATGACTTTGTTACAGAAACTGTAATGGAAAAACTGACATAATGTTAGATACAACTTTACGCTATGCAATTAAAGCTAACATAAATGTAGTGATATAATAATATGCTCCATTGGGAACATAAAGTAAAAATACATGAGGGAGGGAGTGGTGGTAGTAATCTTATTCAAAAATGACTATATTCTTCTTCTTCTTCTTTTCCTCCCATTATTAAATTTATGTGTCCTCTCACCCACTAATCCCAATTTACCTCCCACCCACTAATCTCATTTGTCCTCCCACCCACTAACTTGTTTTCATCTCATCCGCTAATCCCAATTTTACCTCCCACCCACTAATCCTCATTTGTCCTCCCACCCACTAATCCTTGTTTCATCTCACCGCTAATCCCAATTTACCTCCCACCCACTAACCCTTTTTTTCATCTCATCCGCTAATCCCAATTTTTCCTCCACCACTAATCCTCCTTTTTCCTCCCACCCACTAATCATTGTTTCATCTCACCCACTAATCCCAATTTTACCTCCCACCACTAATCCTTTTTTTCATCTCATCCCTAATCCTAATTTACTTCCCACCCACTAATCCTCCTTTGTCCTCCCACCCACTAATCCTTGTTTTCATCTCACCCACTAATCCCAATTTTACCTCCCACCCACTAATCCTCATTTGTCCTCCCACCCCCTAACCCAGTTTGTCTTTTCACCCACTAATCCCCATTTCCCTTCAACTAATACACCATCTAAAATAAACCCCATATGTTGAACAGACAGTACTACCGCTCGCTGTGTTACATATATTGATCATTATTCCATCCTTGCCACAGCTGACGAAGTATTCCTCTCCATACACATCAATAAATGGTTGCTTCATTCTGGCGCCCATTGATCATATTACTGACCTCTGGTTAAACACGTAAAAAATACTGTAGTTTTCAAAGTACAAAAACAATATACAGCACATTTCGACCAAAGGTTTTTATCAAGCAAAGAATCATATAAAAACATAACATATACAGTCAAACAATAAATCTATAAAGGCAAAAAGTCACTCTTTATCTCGGTTTAAAAAGGGATGGAAAAATTAAGATTATCTCATTTGCCCTAGCTATTATGAAACAGATTAACGGGCCCCTTTTGTCCACTTTCCCCCTAATGGCTATATTTTTCTTTTTCTTGTGTTCGTCCAAAATTTCAGGTTAAGTCAGGGCACTTGGATGGCCTTCTGACAGATCGGGACCAGCATCCTTTCTGCATGCTTTTCAATCGAGTTCCCTCACTACTTAAAGAAAATAACAACTTTGACCGGGGAGTCCACCCCCTTAGGCAGGTCAGAGCCCCTTGCATTACCCCAATAAAAAGTCTCCTGGTCTACAATAGAAGGTGGGGTTGGTTGGTTTCTAGCGTCATCAGCAGGCTACTAATTTTCATTTTTTGCCCTTCCTAAGAGATTACCGCCCCCAACTCTGCTGTATGCAGAGCCGGGGAAAAAACACTTTTCCAAACCAGATACCATTCTGGGACAAGATCTTTGGAAATTCTAAAGTTTTGACATCCCTGTTTTTGTAAACATAGTCAAGATGACATCTGAGAGAGTACACAGAAAAAGACAATTTTGATTCTTTATTATAAAATAATATACATACGTTTATACAATTCAAATCGACCTTAGATGTATGCATTAGCACCCCAAATGGCAAGTCCCAGACTTTCTGGGGGGTGGCAGCAGAATCATTCCTGTGATACCATCACTCCAAACCGGGCGGGAAAAGAGGGGAAATTTTTGAGCCTGCCAAAAAAAAAGCAAGACATAAAGAGTCAGACCCCATGATGATCCCAAATTAAAATAAAACCCTCATACCCTTTGATATCTGTTGGGGACCTCCCCCTCCCATAGCGAAATTATATCAGTTTGTTCCAATAACAGGAGAAAATGGTGGTGGGGCCCCCCTACCCCACAGAAGACACATAAGAGTGTCACTAGACAAGAACTTAGTAGAACCCGCAAGGTGGAAAAGGGCGCCCAAAAAGACTTGGAGACAAAGTATTTTGAGAACTGAAGGATGTGACTTCCCGGGGGAAAAGAAACAGCGAGACTGGGAAAAAGGGGGACCAATTTTTGAGGCCCATTTCCACTAGGAGCGGGGAGGAATAAGCAATTAGAGTCGCCAACACAAAAATAACAAAATTATTTTTGGAAATATCTAATCAAACAAGCTACAACAAGTGTAGTATTATTACAATTCATCAAATAAAACTTGCTTGGGCAGAACTTTTCCACTCTAATATCTTTTTGGAATTTTTTATCTCATCTGGGCATGCTCAAATCATCAGTTCATTCTGAACTCATCTTCTACATGGTCTTGTTCTTCTCCTCTTTGCTGGGATGCCATCTTCCACAATGGTCTTCTCCAACCCTTTGTGTCTTTTTTATATGTTAAGTATACTTCAATTTTCTTATTTGTAGCATCAGCCAGTTTTCTTTGATTTTTGAGTTCTTTCTGGATAGATCTTGTTTTGCTTCTCAGAGTCAGGATAAGAAGATATTTCTAATAAAGGAACTTGTGCGATTTGTAGATGATATCTTTTACTGGCCTTTCTTCTACTTCTTCTTCAAACGCTCCACATTGACCACTTGTTAACCACTCTTTGTGATTTGTATGTGATCCAAGTCTAAGAGTGATTGTATGTTGTGCCAGTTATGCGCCTAAAAGTAGGCCAGCACATTTTCTTTTTGCTACACTTTTTATTTATTAGGATAGCTGCCCTAGGTCCCTACGCTGGTCACCTCTATTGACATGCCTTGTAGATCGCAGTGTTACTATTCTTTGCTCCCCTTGTGGGCCCAGGCAACATAATGGCGTTTACTGTCTTTAAAATATTCATTTAATTGATGTTCCTAGAATAATGAAGAAAGTTTAGTACCTTCATAAAATTAGCACAATCCTCTGCATCTCTTTGGTAGAACAAAAGGGGCCAGTTTCTTTCTGGGGGCCTGCTTTTGCCATATCCTCTTGGGTCAAGAGCAATAATTCTGTACTTGTCTAAGCTAAGGCCCTTCAACTGAGGTTGGAAGTCTGTCTGGGAACAGCCTGGTACATAATGAAAATTCCAGTAAAGTTGAGATGCATAACATTTAAACTATTTTTTTAAATCTCTTCTTCTTCTTCTGCTATCAAATTCTGCTATGCGACTACTCCAGTATGTGTCATAAACAAAGGGTTTAAAGTCGAAGGATTGACTTAATTGCACTGGGTTTTACCCCATATAGGTCGGTCCCTCTCTGCAGAAATGGCACGTCACCTGCCGAGAGTATTGCACAAAGCACAAACTCTATAGTTCCAGCAACAATCCTAGGGTCTCTAGAAATTTGCTATTGGGAATCCCTTGTTAACTAATAATTCTCATGACTGCTAGTTTGACATCATCTGTATGTTTTGTTTTACATTTACTAGGGGTTTCGACTTGGGAGTTCTTTCCTCTCTCGCGTATACTCTGGACATGTGTCCAAATGTTCTTCTTCTTGAACACTCCATTCGATCACTTGTAAACACCTCTTTATGATTTGTATGTACTGAGTTTAAAGAGCGATTGTCGTTGTGCCAGTTATCGCCTACAAGTGGGCAAGCACATAAATTTTATGCGACACTTTTTAGTTCCTGGGGTAGTTTCCCCTAGCCTACCTCGTGCCTCTTACACACCTTGTAGTCGCAGTTTTACTATTCTTGCCCCCATTGCAGCGGAAAACACACGGGTGACCTAAATGTTTAAGAAAAAAGGGTTAAGTCCTGAGTCACTGTGCCTTTATGATCGGTGTCAGTTATTTCTTTCTTCTTCTTCAGCGATCTCTGGTCTCCCAATTTACTGTGGACCACAAACTGGGCAGACAGTTTCCCAGGTCTGCCCAGGTTTCCCAAAGCTTAGTTTTCAGGTCGACTGGTGGGGCCACATGTTGCTTCTCAGCCCCACAGAAGAGGACAGTCTTGCAGGGATATGCCTGGTGTCTGTTCTGCCTGCTGACCTGGCAGAAGCTGTTTGACTTTTTCCCTAGTCTGTATAAGTGTTTTTGAGTCTGAAAGTGTCCGGTGGTAGTCAAAATATAATGACCTGGTCTGTTCTGCAGGTCTTTGAGAGTCTTTTCCATAATCATTCCAGTGTTTGTTTTCCCAGTCTACTGCAGATTTTCTCTGTATGAGGGTTTTGACCTCTTGAAAAGAAAAGGGTTGGTAATTGCTCTTTGCCTGCCCTCCTTAGCTAAGACATCAGCACTCTCATTGCCTGCAATGCCACAGTGAAATGGAATCCACTGCAAGTGAATTTCTGCCTTTTCTGAAAGCTGAGAAAATTCTCTTTGTAGTTTTTGTACTGTGCTGTCAGTGGATTTAGCCTCCAGGGCTTGTATAGCTGACAATAAGTCTGTAAGAAATACCATTTGCGCAGCGCTTCATTCATGTGCTGTGCTGCCATCAGAAGGGCTATGAGTTCTGCTTTGTATTTGGGGAACATATTTTTCCCAGAAAGGACCCGCTAGAGACACAGTGGTAGCATCTGGGTGCCTAATGTACCCTCCTGCTCCACCATTCATGGTTGCCTCCATTGCCGATCCATCTGTGAAATTTTTACCCAGCTGTCTTCTGGAAACAAAATGGAAAATTCCATTGAATTGCTTTTTCACTAGATTAGGCTCGCATCTTTGTATAATTTAGGGATGGAGGTTGAGAGTTTAGTGGTACTGAGTCTGGTTCCCAGTGATCAAAAGCAATTCTTCAGGTATGGAATTATGATTTAGTAGTTCCAAGTATGACTTTCTTATTTCTTTTGCTTTGTGGTTTAGACTTGTGCGCTTTAGTCTGTCTTTGTTCTAGCTGCCATTTTCATGAAGTGGATGGTGAGGCATTCTTTTGATCCTTTCAGTCTGTAGAATCCTTTTTCCTTCTTCTGTCTTCCAAGGGCTGGATGTTGGCTGCCTTCCATTTCACAATTGGTGTAGATTTTGGCTCCCAAAATAAGCAAAACACCTGTTTTGTTTTTTTCCAGTATCGATTTTTTTTTGAATGGCTGCTGATATCCATTCGATGATGCATATTCGAGGTCGGTCTAACTGCACCAGTGTCCCACCTGACTCAGGATTCGAATATCAGCTCCCCAGGTAGTTCCAGCCAGCTTCACACTTTGTTTCCTCATAGCCTTTCTGTTTGTTTCCATTATGTGATGTTTCCATGTCAGACGACTGTCAAGCTTAACTCCCAAAAGGTTGGGTAGGGAAGGGCGATATCATCTTTAAATTTCAGTCTGAAGTGTTCTTCCTTTGTTGACAATAAGAAAAGCGTTGCTATAGTTTTGCCCCGGTTTATTTCTAGCCCCATTTCTTGCCCACATTAGGGCGCTGTTCAGGCTGGCCTGGATTTTAAAAGATGGCAGGACCCAGAAACTCGGAGGTGTACCACATAGCTAGATCATCAGCATGGAGAGAGTGTGATACATGTCTGGGCGGGTGTGGCAGATCATTAATATATATACCGGGAAAAGCAATGGGGACAGTACGCTGCCCCTGTGGGACTCCTGCTCTTAATTTGAATCTGGGACTGCACTCCATCCAATTTTACAGATGCTTGTCTATGGGTAGAAAGTCTTTTATCCAATAGTACATTCTACCCCGTATTCCACTGCGTAGGCTTGTAGCAAACCATCTTTCCAGACTTTGTCGAACCCTTAACATTCAAAAAAGAAACAGGGAGGGTTTTCTTTTTTCTAAGCCTTTTTCCATGTCCTGTGCGAGGTATGCCACTTGGTCATCAGTGCTTCTATGCTGCCTGTAGCCTTGGGCTGGATCCAGTTTATGGTTGGATTCTAAAACCACTGGAGTCTAGTGGTTATCACTCCCCTCAGCAGTTTGCAGTGCAACAGCAAACTTATAGGTCTTAGCTCTCGGATCCTTTTTGTCTTTTCCACTTTTGAAAATTGGGTGGATTGGCATTTTCCAGATGTCAGGACTCTCCCTGTCTCCAACTATTGTTAAAATCTGGAGAAGACTCTGCCCTATTGGGCCTATTTGTTTGAGCATGTCGTTTGATACTCCATCTGGTCCCGGGGCCTTTTACGATTTAGTTTTTCAGTGCTCTCTGCAGCTCAGTCAGTGTGATGTCTACCTCCATCCAGGGTTCACTTGTTGCTTTTTTGAATGTAGCATTTATCTCACTTCTACTCTTTCCCCTTTCTCCTGACTTATTGAGCATGAGCTTTCTTGCTTGTAACACTGGGCCATCAGGGGGGCTGCTCGCTTTCCTGTGAAGTTGTTCTCCCTTTCTGGAGAACTGTTTTCCCTCTAGATGGGTTGTCATCGTTCAGGGCTTTTGTAAGTCTCCAACTTTTGAGTATCTTTTTTTCCCTGTTCAAAAGGCTGTCTTTTCTTTCCAGGATTTTCTACACTGCTGGTTTCTTTCTCTAACATAAAAGGGCCCCTTGCTCTTTGTGTTGCATTACATTTTGTCCGTTGGTGCGAGTTCCATTGTATTTCTGGCACTGCAAAGCGAGCTATGGAGAACTTCCCTCTCTGGTGTCAATATGGCTGGTTTTCTCCTCCTCTGGGTATAGCCTTTTGCAATCCCAAAAGCTTTTGAATGAACGTGCATCTCTGTCCACTTTCCTGATTGATTAATTTCTTTACAGTACTTGTCTGTATTCTTGGAATAAACTCCCGTCTGCCTTTTGTAATTCCAACTAGGGGCAGAGTTTGTAAGTTCCTCCTTGTTAATGTTATTATGAGATTTCACTGGTCTATGGTCACTACCTCCAATCCTGGGGCAGACTTGCCGGTTATCCTGTGAATGTCGTCTGTGCAAAACCAGATCTGGGGTGCTTGTTGTGCGCCACCGTCGTGAGTAACATGTGTGAGGATCATCGGGGTGGTTGAGAATGGTGAGACTGTTGGTGATCCCGCCATTCTTCAAGCTTCACCTCGGATCTAGCGTGTCATAGCCCCAGCTGGTGGGGGCTGTTGAAGTCTCCTACTATAAACAAGTTGTCATCTTGAACTTTGGTAACTTCCAGCTCAGTTTGAATGGAGGTGGTGAGTATATATTGTATAGTGTCATCTTAGTGTTGTTGATAAGAAGTTGAACAGCTATGAATTCTGTTGCTCATCTGTTGGACCTGTGAAGTTCAACTGCCCGGGATGGAATTACGAACAGTGTTACTACTCCACCCCTATGTCTATTTTCTCTATCCCACGGAAGGTTTCAAATCCTCCCAATGCTGAATCTATTTCCCGGATTTAGGTGCGTCTCTTGGATACAGCAGATGTCAATCTTTTTTGCTCAGCGTTCCTCTAGCTCTCGTTTTTTGTTGGTTACCCCTTCCATTCCATTGCATAATTGTGAGGTGAAAGTTTGTCCTTGCTGCCGTAGTAATACCTGTCCTCCCTGGCTTTGCAGAATCAACAGGCCGCAGTAGCTAAGGTGGACCCTTGAGGCAGGGTCCCCACCACCACCTGGCTGTTTCCCAAAGGTGGTGGCCCACAATTATATAAATATTTTTGCATGGCCATTTGAGTTGTTCGTATGTGTGATTCCTCCCAATAATGGCTGACACATTCCGTTTCTGAGGACATCTTTTTTTTAGGTTGTTCTCTAGACAGTTGCAGTCCCCTGCTGACGAGATCTGTCTTCCGGGTTTGTCTGGAGTCTCCTCTCTGATGACTTCAGCCTTCTGTTGCCGGGCTCACCAACCCAGGCTTTTGTGCAGGGTGTGCTCCCTGGACACTGTAGTTTAATCCTTATGCTTAAGGGAAAGTGTCATGAAGTGAAGACAAGACAAGAAAAGGATGTCCTCCCCAAAAAGAGAGAGGACAAGTGCTATTTGTCCCTAGCTGGGGATGGGTTGGTTGCAGCCAGAGCATTTACCTCACCGTGGGTTCTGACTGTCACCTTAGAGGGCCCCCTCCTGCTCCCCGCCCTTTTTGGGCTGGCCCTTTTACCTTCAGTCTGTTCGGCTTGGAGACCTGCCAGGAGTTGACTCCCTACCAAACCTGAAGGATCCTAAAGGCACACAAAACCCTCAACCCGATAAGGTACTAATATGGAGGTCGTTATCAAATAGCAGCACATATTGAAGTCTATCCTCACATCTCTCCCCAAGAGGTCACTAACTTCCAGTGGTTGGAAGCTTGTGTCCCTCCATGATTACACTTATTTGGTCCGGATATGAACCCACAATCTTAGATTGACAGGCAAACATCTTAACTGCTTAAACGAGATTTTCATTGAAACTATAGAATTAAATGTCGCCCGTGTTTGCCGTGGCCCCAAGGGGAAACAAAGAATAGTAACACTGCGACCCACAAATCATGTCGTAAAAGACGACTAAAGTAGGGCCTATGGAAGATCCTAGTAAATAAAAAGCATCACAGAAAACAATCTGGTCTACTTGAGGTGCATAACTGCCAACGTGACAATCACACTAAGTTCAGCTCACATACAAATCAGAAAGAATGGTTTAACAAGTGGTCGATATGGGCGTTCGAAGAATGAAATCCAAACTTACCCAAAGCTCCTGGTAGAAGAAGCAGAGTGTCAAACCATTTCAGCCTGTTCATAATGAAAGTCAACGCCATTGCTGCAGCTTTCCCGATGTTATCACACTGTATGCACATACAGAAAGAAGAACAAAGTATACCTCACAAAACATAAACAATCAAATAGCGTTTTGGAATGGAACTGATAGGAAAACAAATATCAAATACTAAGAAGTGCATATTCCAGTGAAAACATAGGGTGTAAAACACGGGTTTAAAAACCGAAGGATTGACTTCATTGCCTGGGTTTTACCCCATACGACAACCCTCTCCGCAGAAATGGCACGCCACCGCGAGTATTGCACAAAGCACGAACTCCGCAGCTGATTGAGGCCCCCCTATTTGCAATTGTCATAAAAAATCAAAGGAATTCGCCGATGTGCAAAATCCGTAGCATCTATGGACTACTGGTTAGCTTTATTTTAGCGTCATGGATATTCTAAGGCTGCATGCAAAAATCACTGA
>JADZMA010002568.1:0-11644 GCA_020796225.1 Arion vulgaris
TAATGCAGTTTGTCTGGCAGGTTTGCAAGCATGCTCGATTTTAATGTCAATTATTTTTTACGCTTAATTTGAACACTGCCCCAATTTTATGTCCACTTCGATGGAACTGGGTTGATTTCATATAGTGAAATTTCCGGAAAATATCCGATGACTAAGGGGAAACAAAAGATTCCCTGGAACGAGGGGAAGAGAAAACGCAGCCACACTTTCTTTTTTTCTGATATGACATCAATAAAAGGGAAGGGAATATAAAACGGTGGATACTAAAGGACAAGAGACGATAAAAAGGGAGTAACGAAAAATATTTATAGAAACGTTACTTTTGGCATTATATGTTCGTTTTAAATTTTGAATATTTATACGCATATCAAAAAATAAAAAAACCAACCGTTTATTCAGCGAGAAGAGTGTTAGTCACCAAAAACATCTTTTGGGAATGTTTTCAATTTTTCATGACTAATTTTAAATTGCATGGGGTTTTCGATTGGAAATGAAAAAAAAAGGTAAAATTTTTTTTTTTTTTTTAAATACCAAGGAATAATGGGATGACCAGAACTGTTTTTTTTACAAAAAACCCGATTCCATATATTTTTTTAATTTGGTTTAAACTGTTACATCTTTTTTAACTTAGTTTATTTTTGACTTTACTTTAAAAAACCTTTTTTTTGGGAAACGTTGGTTGGGGGTTGCTATTTTTTTAAAAAATCTTAATTCGGGTTTTTTTATCAAACTGTAGTACTGTAACGACATATTATTAAACCAATGCCCCATTATGACGTACTATTGCTCCATTAGCGTATATTGCCCCATTATAGGTACTATTGAGAACGGGTTTGATGTCATTCGGTAAAAATGTTTGGGTAAACACGAGGTTTGACTACAGAAAAGTCTGACCCTTTTTTTGAAGAAAAAATTACATTACATCTGAAGTCGGGTGGGACTCCCTTAATCCGGGGGACACGGGGGATGGGGAAAGAAAGTTTTGTCCAAAATGAGTCAGAGGTACAATGATACGTCTAAATTTTTTAGAGGGGAACAAAAACCTTTTGATTAAATAGAGTCCCCATGTAACTTGTAGGTAATCCCCGATCCGGTTCCGGGACTGATGAGAAACCGGAGGAGGTCCCTTTGAAGTCGGTATCTCACAACAAGAGTTTTTTTTATTACTAAGAAATGGAAGAAATGGTTCATTTTGTAACAGACCATTACGTGGTTATCAAAAAGTCACGTGGTGAGGTCAACAGACCAGTTACGTGGGAGGTCACGACCAGCCCGTGGTGAGGTAAAAAGACCAGTCGGGTGAGGTCCAGCCCGTTACGGGGTTTAGGTAAAAGACCAGCAGGGGGTTATGGTAAACGACCAGTCACGTGGTGTATGGTCACCGACCGTCAGTGGTGTATGGTCAACAGACCAGTCACGTGGTTTTGGCCCCGACCGTCACGTGGGGTCTACAGACCAACGTGGGGGGGGTCAACAGACCAGTTAGGGGTGTAGGTCAACAGACCAGTCAGGGGTTTAAGGCAAAGCCCGGGGCGGATGTAGGTAAACAGACCAGTCCGTTTTATGGTAAAAGACCAGCACGGGGGATGGTCAAAGACCAGTCAGGGTGGGGTAAAAGACCAGTCCGATGGGTCACAGACCAGTCACGTGGTGGGGGTAAACAACCAGTCACGTGATGAGGTAAACAGACCAGTCAGGGGGTGGCATGTTTAAATACTGAGATGCCCCTTGTAGAACGTCCTTCTCAGGGCCTCCCGGGACAATTTTTTGCCCCCAAACATTCCCCCCTTTTTCTCGTTATATTAAAAACTGTAGTCCAGCCCATCTTCTTGGTCTTCCCCCTTCTCCCCCCCAGATCCCACCTTCTATTACTGTTTCAAACCCCCCGTGTCTTTTAGGTGACCGAAATATTTATATTCAGGCATACCATCGCCGGAAGCTGGCGAGGGCGATGGACCCCAAATCTCTGTCGTTGGTGTTTTGCTAAAAACCAGATGTTTACGCCTACCCCCAAAAGTGCACCCAAATTTTCTTCTGTCTTCCCGTCCTCTATTTCCTTTTCCCGGTTGTCAAAATGTTCTAAACCCCCCTCCCTACTCCCATAAAAATAATTTACCTCTTTTTATATGGATGATGTTTCTTGTATCTTGATCTCATTCCCCCCTTAACATTAGTCATTTTAGCAGTCCAGGGTTTTTTCCCTATTTTTCTAAAAAACCCAAATTTTTTCTGAATTTTTTTGTGGTTCTTTTAAATGACTGCATCCGATGCAATATTTTCTATGTGGACTGAATAACTCGATTCTGATCGGGTAACAGGACTTGTTGCAGATAATGCTTCTTTTTTCGGGAAATTTTTCCTTGTCCTATTCCTCTTTTTTTTGATTTTTCATCAATTTTTTTTCTGCCAATGTCTATGGTATTTTTCGGTCTCCCCTGTTTTATTTACCCGGGGGGTTTTAAGAATTTTTCTTTAATTTTTTTTTGAAATTTGTTGTGTCCCAAATACCGGGGTTAATTCCATATCTGGAAATATATTTTCCCCCGGGAAAGATCCCCAGAATTTTTAATTTTAAACCCAAAATTAGGGTGAGGTAGTGACGACTGTTTTTAAACCCCAGGCCCCTCCAAAAATAATGTGTCACAAATTTTTTTAAACTATTTGTTCATATGTACATCACTATGTTATCCATGTTCCTGATAATATTTGTACCAAGGCAGTTGATGGTTAAGGTGTTTCCTTCCCACTTTGGCATCTCCTAACCCCTGTGGATTAAAACGAAGACTTTGTCTTTCCTTTGAAAAAAGAGGGAGGGGAAGGGGTTTGTGAAAAATGGGGGCACATTCCCCAACAGCTCAGGCTAGGCACAAAAGAGACGACATTCATCTTTTTTTTCGGCTAACACAACACGGTAACAAAGTTACAGAACACAAGACAAAAAAAACTTTAGATTTGGACAGGGAACGAAGGAATGTTGGAAAGGTAAACCTAGCCCCGACGAAAAAAAAGACATCGGGAAAACAGCTGTCATGACAGAGAACTAGAGATGCAGGTAGACATAGCGCGCTACGGAAACCAGGCTTCCAGTTTTTGGCTCAAAAAAAAAGAATTACATTCTTTTTGGGGGGGCCTACCCCAAACCCTGCCTTTTGGGGTTTTGCCGGCACAATAGACTTGAAAGCTATTCCCCATAGCTGCATGGGGCAGAAAATCATGACTAATGTAAAAAATGGACCCAAAAACTATTGTCTCCCCAACCCCCAAGCGTCCGAAGATAAAAACAAGTTTATGACCTTTCGAATTCGTTAATTATTTCAGTGATGGAATTTTTTGGGGGCTTAAAAAACCCCCATGGATCACACATAAAATCCCGGGTCATCTGGAAATTAAGATAATCAAAGATGGAAATTTTGCTCCCAAAAAAAATAGGCAAAATTTTTTTTCAAACAAGAAAAGGTGTCATGGACCAAGATCAGGTCACTGGCACCCGCTTGATTTTTCTACACGCAGACAACACTCAAACAGTGAAAATCAACTATTTCCCCGCGCGGGCTGTGATACAGATCATGCTGTTTTCAGCAAAGAAAATACTTCCAAGGGAAAAACCATTTTAAAAAGACCACCAAACCCAAAGCGGTCACCAAAAAGGGGATGACAGAGAATAGGGGGACTTTTTAAAGGGGATGCTTTTGGGGGAATGAAAAAGGGGGAATGAAAAGGGAGAAAAAAGGGAAATTTTAAAACTAAATATTACTGTCCCTTGCTATTTTTGGGACAAGAAATTCTCCCCAAAGACTGGAGAAAAATAAACAACCCTAAGCCCCCACTTGAGGAAAAGGAAAAAAGCTCAAAAATTACAAAAAAAACCCCCCCAAAGTTAAAAGGGCATTTTGCACAAAAAACAATTAACGAGAGTCGGAGGGTGCAATGAATACGCAAACGGGTTTGGGTACAAAGGCGAAAATGGGCAAAAAGGCAATGAAAATACAGAGTAGTTTTGGGGCCAAAAAATAAAAAAATTGCACCACAAAATCACAGGGGAGCTTTTTGATATGACTAAAAAGCTGAAAGATGGGGGGAACACTATTCAATTTTACTTGTAGAAACCACACCCACCTCGTCAGATCATACCGAAACACCATGCCAAAGACTGGGTAGAACCCCGGGCAGAACTTTTGAAACAATCAACAAACTTTTAAAAGGAAGGATCAGGGTAGAAACATTCCCCGCAGAACCCCAAAACAAAGGTTGTCCTGTGCCCCATCCCCAACTCCCTTTTTCAGTGCTGGGGAGAGGGGAAAACTCAGGACATGAGGGTGGAAGATAGTGACACTTATAAAAAAAAAGGGTAGGGGGTTGAAAAAAAAAGAGGCATTCCTTCTAAGGAAAGGCAAAGCTTTGACTAGTCCTTTTAAAAAATACAGAAACTGGGGGGCGTGCCCCCCAGAGTCACAATGGGATTCAGGCGACGGTCAACAACGACATGATATTTACCCTTCGGCCCAAGAGAAAAGAGCGAGAACAAACCTCATGTATTGCTTGATCTGACTAAGGATTTACACAGCAGCAGGCCAAGTCTTTTAAAAAAATTAATATTGGGTCCCGTTGTCCATGATTTTTTTTCCATGAGGGGGAAAACAGTACGTTAGGGCACATTGATGTTTTGAGGTTAAAAGGAGTAAAAAGGCTGTGTCCCCTTTTTCTTTGGTATCTTTGCAGTCCCGAAACCCCGCCTTAGGGGCCGTGGTGATGTTTTCATCCCCGATCGATGGTTCATGTTTAACTTTGGGTCGCTAAATGACAAAACACAAATATTCCCCCAGACCTCCTTTTTGCGCGATGGTTGTCGCCCCGTGAGCAACGCAATGCAAAAAATTTGTCAAAAGGGATGGGCCTCTTTTTTCTGACAAAATTTCAAAAAAGTGTATTATGTCAGGAGGTAAGACATCAAATATACTTTAAAAGGGAACCATCAACACCAGTGCAAAAATTTTTCATTTGGGGCCACGGTCACTGCCAGCCTTTTTTTGATGAAGAATAAGCTCGTATAGGGCGGCTACATATTTGGCATACTTTAAAGGAGCGGGACCAAAAATTTAATTGCAGAGAAAATCAAATATCCCCTGTAATTAGTTTTTATTTATGGCCAGAAACATGGGCCCTTCAAGACACGAGGGGACTTAACTTTTACCTTCGATGTTCCCAAGATTTGAACATCAGGGGGAGAAAGATAACCCAAACCCGAAGTACCAACGCAAATCTGCCTTCCATCATGGGGATGCCAGCAGTGGACACAAATGGTTGGGAAATTGAGAAGAATGGGAAAATTATCCAAACAAAAAAAATGTTGTTCTGTGAACTTTCGAGGGGAAAAGGATAGGCACCCCTGCTCGATAAAAGATGTCTGCAAAAACCCCAAGAAAAATTTTTTAAGATCCCAGCACATGGGGGACTAGCTGAACAGAGTTGTGGGAAACCAAATTACGGAAGGGCGCAAGTCTTTGGGAAAAGATATTGATTTAACGACAAGAGAAAAAAGGAAAAATCAAAAGGTCAAGTAAAAACCCGCCTATTGACCGTCTTTAAAAAGATGAAAAATATATTTGTTCATAAATATTAAAATTTTGTAAAAATGATTGCTTTGAAAGTTGAATATATAACCTAGAATATCATATAGTCTGAAATTTTGTTTTTTTCTCCCTAATTGATATTCGCAAATTTGGCTATTAGAAATTTTGGGCTATTTGACTGTTTTAACATAGCGACATCTGGCTTTCTCTCTCTCTCTGACTAATTATTTAGCAAAAAAAATATCATTTTTATTCATTCAGTAGGGAAAAATTCCCCAAAATTTTAGGGAAAGTTAGACGGGGTTATTGGTCTAAAAATTGCAGATAAAAAAACTGAATGATATATAAAAAAAAAAGAAAATAATGAATGAATGAACAACCATAATAAATAAAAAGATAACGTGATAATATACGTTTTATACGGAATGAGGGTTTTAATTGACAGTTGTGACCATTTTTTTTAAAATTGGGGCTTGTATTCAAATGGTCTGCCCCCCAAAAAAATGACGAGTCACCAAACAAAGCTATTAAATGAAAGGCCCCGATTGGTTTTCGGGCCCAAATGGTTAAAGAATAGAACCATTTACCCGCCACGCATTGTAAAAGGGGACAAAGGGGGAGGGAAAAGGGTAATGTCCAAAATTTTAAGTCTACGCGTTTAGGTGTACCAAACCAATTTCAACGTAACAGTTCTTTGGGAAAAATCAAACATATCCAAAAAGTGATTAAAAAGGGTGAAAAAACGAACGTAAAGAAGAAGATAAAAATATGTATTATCATTATCCAATACGCCCCGGTAGAACTTTTAAAACAATACTTAGAGTTTTACAAAGCTGGTGCCTTCTCAAGATTCGTTTCGTATTTGATAATGATTGAAATTCTGAATATCCACGACAGATATTAATTTCTTCCTCAGGTTCAATAGAGTGACATAAGTGAACAGGTTCGAAAAAAAAATTTTGGCAATCCAAACGACGAAACCCAAACAGAACGGCGTTGATTTTCAGGCACCTTTTATATTTTCGTAGTTTGATAGGTTCTGAAGGTGGGGTTTTTTTTTCCCTTTTAAAAAACCCCACGAAAAAAATTTGTTTCCCCAAACTTGCCGGGGGGGGTTTGAACCAGGTACGTTAGGTTTGGATCGAGCTACTACCGCTCGGCGTTTTCCCCATCAAATTCAGGGTTTTCCATCCCCCCGTTTCCCCTTTTAGAATACGGGACATCCGTTCAGGGGATGACCCTTTGACTACTTATTTTGATATAGTTCGATTATTATTTTGATTCATAGTACTTTGGGAAATCAAAAAAATTCTAATACACGGGACATTAGTGCAGCTTAGGATATGCTCAGAGCCTTTCATTTTGATTTCTCCAGTTCTCTTTCGTCTTTTTTTTTTTGTTTTCCTTTCTGTTTTTTTGCCGCATGGAGGTTTCCCTGTGACCAGTTTAGGTACACACGGTTTTGATATGGGGTGTATTGTAATTTTTAAGATGTCTGAAACCCATCAATCCCCCCTTTTTGGTTTCCCCCTTTTCCTTGATGATTCCATTTCAGGTTGTCCCTTTTGCAACGGGTTTTTCGGGTTCATTCTCACCAAGGGCCAAACCATTTGAGTCCTGTTTGTCAAAAATCTAAAGATGTTTTTCGCTGTTCTTCAATTGCCCATTTTTATATAGTCTCTTCTTTTTTTTATTGACAGTTTTCCTCAAAATCTTTTTTTATATAGTCTTTTTTTGTTTTATTGACATTTCTCAAACTTTCCCTTCACAGACCCATTTCCCCTCCCAAAGAAAAAATTTTTTAGACCAAAGTACAAATAAAAATGTCTACATAGATATCAATAAAATCAAACAAATCTAAATAACTGCCAAATGACCGGGACATCCCCTTATGGAGTTTGACGGCTTTTGGGATTTTACTGTAAAAAAAGAGGGAAATGGTTACTACTGAATGAAAGATGAGGGTTTTATTAACCAATCAATCTCATTTTTAGTTACTATTCATCTTAGAGCTAGGCGCATGTCGACCCAAAAAGAACAGACTTGCGGGTGGCTCTCCCTAATTGAGGGGAAGGGGGAATAATAGAAGAGGTGACATTTTGAAATCTTTTAAGTCGGGTCGAAAAGAGGGTCAAACAACCCAACCACACAAATACAGATTAAAAGAGTTGATTGAAATTCAGTCCCAAAAAAAGAGTAGAAACAATTTTGTGTTTTCCCATCAGTCAACATTGATTTTGTGGAGTCACGATTTTGCGGGGACCCAAAAAAGGGACAGCAACATTGATCGGGGGGGCAGTCATCCGTATGTTGCGGGGCCCCGGGAACAGAAAATAAATACCGAAATGTCGAAGCGACTGAGGAGGGGCCCGGGGGTGCCCCCTAGTAAAAAAAGGTCGCAGAAATGGGATGTGCTCCCTTTACGCGCATATCACAACGTAAACGCCCTTAGGCTCGAATCACAAAAAACTGAAAAATGGTTTAAATAATGATAGATATGGAGGTTGGAAAAAAAAATCCCTAGATTCAATGCTTGAGATAAATATTAAGTAACAGAAAAAAAACAAACCACCCAGAACAAAATAGGAAAATTTATCAATGAACATTGATCTGTTGTACGGTTATTATAAGCTTTTGGGAGAGGGTTTTAAAAAGACCGATTATATGGACTTTTTAAAAGAACAAAAAAAATCTACAAACTGCTACTAAAAGATAACGACTATCTGGGGAAAAAAACCATCCTATGCGCCAGTGGGGGGGTCATGAAACCCATGTTAGATTCCTCCTGGGGTTCAGAGCCACCTTTTTAGACTTAAACCTCCGTGGGGGTCAGAGCCAGACTTGTTTAGACCAAACTCCTGTTGGTGTGGGGACCATGTTTAGATGAAACTCTCCTGTGGGTGCAAGCCACACTATGTTTAAATGTAAACCTCCTGTGTGGTGTCAAGCCCCACTTGTTTAGACTTAAACCTCCGGGGGGAACCAGACATATTTTGACGTAAACTTCCTTTTGGTGTCAGAGACACATGTTTAGACGAAAACCCCCTGTGTGGGGTCAGAGCCAGCACTATGTTTAGCTGTAAACTCTCCTTGTGGGTCAGAGCCGCACCATGTTTAAAAAACTCTCCTTGTGGTGTTTAGGCCCAAGTTTAGCTTAAACTCTCCGGTTGGGGCAGAGCCAGCACTATGTTTGATTAAACTTTTGTGGGCAGAGCCCGCACTATGTTTAGATTAAACTCTCCTGTGGGGTCAAGGAGCCCTTTTTTAGACTTTAAACCTCCGGGGGCAGAGCCAGCTATGTTTAGACTTAAACCCCCCCGGGGGGTGTCAGACCCGCACTTTTTTAAAAGAACCCTCCCTGTGGGTCAGAGCCAGCACTATGTTTGACTGTAAACCCCCCTGTGTGGTGTCAGGCCCGAATGTTTGCTGTAAACTCCCGTGGGGGGTGTCAGGAGACCATGTTTAGACTGTAAACCTCCCGTGTTGTCAGAGCCGCACTATGTTTAGACTGAAAAACCCCTGTGTGGGGTCAGGGGCCCGCAATGGAAGAAAAAATGGGCCACACAACCTACAATGATGTTGTAAAAGGCGGCGAATGTGGCATTAGGATCATAGTAAAAAAAGCATAAAAAATCGGGTGCGCTTCACTTTAGACCAACGGCACAACGTATAAACGCTTTTAGACTAGATCAATAAAATCACACAGAGGGTTTTGGGCGATATGGGGGGAAAAGGAAACGAAAAACCTTGTTTTTAACAAAAAACGGTTTAAAAAATATTCACGGGAAAATAAAAAAACCAAATTTCAGAGGGAAATCATAAATCAGAAACAAAGCAACCTCTAAGAACAAAATATTGTTCGTTTCATGTTTTAGTCAAGCTGTCTTTCTATGTTATTAGGTTTTAAAAACAAAACTGAAACTGTTCTTTTTTTCAAAGAAACCATTTTTAGTTTGTTACGCATTGTAATGCCGTTGACGGCTCGAAAGGGGCCACCACGATTCTCGGTGGGGGAGTGAAGGTTAGTGCGGAAAAACGCCTATATTGTTGGACCGGGGATCCATACGTATTAAACTCTGAGGTCAGGAACAAACCCGGATGGGGGTTTGAAAATTTTTAACGTATCCGAGGTGAGAATTGTGTGCTTTTCTAAAACCCCCATTGATCAGAGTTAGAAGTGTGTATGTCAAACCCCTCACTGATCAGGTGAGTAATTGTGTTTGGTTCAAACCTCTCACGTATCAGAGTTGAGAATTGTGTGCTTGGGGTGTAAAACTCCTTGATCGAGTTTAGTAATTTTGTGTATGCTGATAAACTCTTCATTGATCAGATTTAGAAATTGTTTTTGTTGTCAAACTTCTGTATAGAGTTGAGTGGTGCCAGTTGTCAAATCCTCTGTATCAAGTTGAGAAATTGGGTTATTTGCCCCCAAATTTTCTCTGTATCAGAGTTTAGAAATTGTGTGCTATGTTGCAAACTCTCTTATCAGAGTTGAGAAAAATTTTTATGCCCAAACTTTTCATTGATCAGAGGTGAGTAATTTTGGCTTTTTTGTCAAACTCTTCTGATCAAAGTTTAGAAATTTTTGTATGTTGTCTAAACCCCCTGATCAGAGTTTAGAAATTGTGTCATGTTGTCAAACCCCCTCTGATCAGAGTTATAAGGGGCTATTTGTCTAAACCCCCTTTTGTATCAAGTTTAGTAAGGTGTATGTTGTCAACCCTCTTGTTTAGAGTTGGGAAAATTTGGGGCATGTTGTTAAACCTCCTTTTGATCAGAGTTTGGAAAGTAAACGTTGTCAAACTCTCTCTGTATCAGAGTGAGAAAAAGTGTGCTTTCTGTCTAAAAATCTCTTATCAGAGGAGAATTGTGTGTTGATGTCAAACTTTTCTCTTTTCAAGTTGAGAAATGTGTTAGGGTTTTCTAAACTTTTTCTGTATAGAGTTGAGAAAATTTGGGGCTATTTTCAAACTCTCTCTGTATCAGAGTTGAGTGTGTTATGTTTTCAAACTATCTCTGAAAATTGAGAAATTGGGTTTTGCTGTCAAACCTTCACTGACGAGTTGAAAAGGTGCATGTGTCAAAATCTCTCTCTGTATAAGTTGAGAAATTGTGTTGTTTTTTTCAAACTATCTCTCTGAAGAGTTTAGAAATTTTTGTGCTATCTTTTTAAACTATTTTCTGTATCAGAGTTGAGAAATTTGTGCATGTTTTCAAAACTCTCTCTGTATCAGAGTTTGGAATTGTGTTATTGCAAATATCTCTCTGTATAGAGTTGAGAAATTTTGTATTGTCTAAACATTCATTATCAGGGGTTTAGTAATGTGCTATCGTCTAAACTCCTCACTGTATACATCTTTGGATTTCCCCGTGGGATAAGGAAAGGGATCGCCATGTTTAAAGGTACCAGGTTTGTTCCCCCGCTTTGTATCCGGATATTTTCAGCTATCCTATTCAGTGAGAGGGAAAATAGTCTTATCGGAGATGGGGAAAAAAATGCCCCCTTGAGCAGTAAAAAAACATTCAATTTCAAATGGGGGAAAACAGGCAGGGAAAAATTTTCCTGGGGACAAAATTTTCAGAAAGATAAAAATACAAATTCTAAAATTTTTTACCATCTTCTTTTCTTTTTTTCAAAATTCTACATGAGACCACTTGTTGAACAACTTTTTTGGGGATTTGTAAATCTGATTAAAAATTTGTACTTTTTACAAAGGGCAACACATCCGATTTTTCGACTCCCTTTATTTAATAACGTAGCTCGGGCCCACCATCGCCTCACGACATGCCTTTGGGTTTTAGTTTATTTTTTTTTTACCACATCGGGATTGTTCATGAGCATCATCTTCATCGCAATGGGCATATCCCAATTTTCGATCTCCTCCAAGTATGTATTTCAATGTGTTTGACTAAAATCATTTCGTTGGTCGATGTTTTACTGGGGTTTTTGGGTTCCCTCTCGCCGCAACATCCCCTATACATAACTAGCGCTACGCAACTGGTTTTATTTGGGGTTTAAATTAAAATAATATTAAGTGAAGAAAGGCTAAACCGAAAAAATTTAAAGGGGAAAA
>JADZMA010002569.1:0-11643 GCA_020796225.1 Arion vulgaris
TGATGCTATAAAAAGAATAGAAAATTGGTATTTTGGACTAAAAAAAATCCCAAGGGGTTTGGGAATGACCAATATGAAAGGGAATTTGGGAAAGAAGAGGGGGTTACGGGGAAAAATGGTTCAGGATGTCTGTGATTTGAGCATTCTGGCTGCAGAGGTGAATATCGGGCCTTTGAAAGTTAAAGACTTTAGGTAAAAGTTCTGCTCGGACTACTTTGGTTATGACATTCTACTACTCTCTTTTGAAAATTATCTTTATAAATACAGACATAATCTTTATTTACCCTACCTACAGATGTTGCTACTATTCTGTTTACTACTAGTGCCTCCTCGGAGAAAATTCATCATATATGTTTCTGTGCAGCCCCTTTTTTTTTACTTGAAACCTATTCTGGAATTCCAATCTTCTGCAGTTTTGATAAAAAATCTGGGGATTGAAGATATCTCTCTACTTTTTCTTTCTCCATAGATATTTGTTTCTTTTCTTTCTTTTTTATCCTCTTCACCTGCTTATGTTTTTGGGCCCCTTCAATTTTTTTGTTTTAAAATTAGATCATCAAATTCCCCTGCCCCGGGACTTCAATTAAATTTGGGTTTTGCCATGGATTTGTATATTGAAGGCGCTGTAAGGTGTTGACATTTCTTGTCTTATATGTGGCCCATGTCTCACTACCTCAGGAGTGCTAAAACAACTTTATATACTTGTTCTTGGTTTTTTCTTTGGCCCTTTTTCCAACATTTTTGCAAATTTAAAACATGCAGTGGACCTTAATGCAACCACTAATTTCATCATAAAAAGGTTTCTGCTGATCAGGCCAAGGTATCAAAGGTGTTGGCTCTTTGTTGACCTGTTTAAAGGCGGGGGGCTCCCCAAAATCCCGGGAAAATATTTTGTTTTTGTCGGCAATTCATTTTATCTACATCAAATCTGTCCATGAATTTGGCCCTTTTTTTGTCGATTTTCGCAATCATCAACAAACAAACTTGCTGATATTCCCCTTGAACTTTGGTTTTCTTTTTGAACCTTTAAAGGTTTTCCATCTGATCTGTGGGGAAAAAAACCTTCTTCTGCAATTTGAAAGCATGGGAAAATCAATGAAAAAATATCACATATAGTCCGTACCCCTTTTTTGGTTTGCCCCCTGTTGCTGCCTCCCCCAAAAAACCCCAAGACCATTTTTGGGGAGTCTGGTTCTTGGAAACAGTATATATCCCTCTGTTCAAGTCTGGGGTCAGCCCTCTAATTTTTCTTCATTTACTCCCTACGAAAAAAACCCGATTAAAGGCCCCCCTAAGTGAGTCGGACCCCTGCTAACCTTTAACGTGGTCAAATTTTCCTTTCCCACTGGAAGGTGGGGTTGGCTTGTGTTCTGTGGGTCATGCGGGCAACTAATTTTCATTTTTCATCCTCTAAGAGACTAACATTGCTGGATCCAGTGGGCACAGAAACCTTGTTTACTCACTACTATTCTACTATTACTCCCCCAACCACTACAATTCTGTCTTCACAGCTGTTAAAAATCATTCAGTCCCAAAATGTTTTGGAAGTTTTTGGAGTGAGGAAAATGTGTATGGGAGAGAGAAAAAGAAAAAAAAAGTAACGAATATGTTTGGCTGACATCTGGTATTTATAATGATATTATACAGTTTTGATGTTTTTGTTCTGTTTAAATAATAATAATTTTTGTTAAAGTCACATTGTGAAAATCTCCCGGCACCTCACCCAACTACTCCCAACTCTGCACACCCCCCAAAAACACCACACTACTACTCCCTTTAACCACCCCTGAAACCCCACTCTACCCCCCTCTAAACCTCACTAGAACACTAAAACCTCTGCCTCTGCAACTCACTGCAACCCCTTCTACATCTAAAAACACTATTTTGCCACATCGCAACACCACATCTACTTCCCAATCTGAAACACCACATCTAAACCCAAAACTACTCCCCTTGCCCATCTACCCCATCAAAAACCCCAATCTCCTCTAGCAAACCACATCTCCCACTCTGAACCCCCTTTGCAACCCCAAATCCTCCCACTACAACCCATCTCTCCAAATCTACAACACCACTCGCAACACCATCTCTACCATCTGCAGCCCCAAAACTACCCCACATCTAGCAACCCATCACTAAAACTCTGCAACCCCCTCTCCCAAATCGAAACCCACATCTAGAAACCCCAAATCTCTCCATCTGAAACCCCACTCTACTCCCATCTGCAACACCCTCTACTCCACTCTAACCCCCCATTTTCCCAAACCCCAACCCCACGCAACAACACTCTCAACATCTGCCCCCATTTTTAAAACCCTCTGAACCCCAAAACTACTAAAACATCGAACCCCCATCTCTACATCAAACCCCTCTGGAACAACATTTACATCTGGCAACACCATCTGTAAACCACTCGCAACATCACACCCACATCTAGAAACCCCACATTTTTAAAACCACCTCAACCCCCACCTCTACTCCACACTACTACCATCTCAACCCATCTGAACACCAAAACTCTCTACCACCTATATCCCTCACAAAACATCTGCAACACCATAACTACCTCCCAATCTAAACCCCACATCTACTACTAAAAATCAAAATATATAATCAAGTCAGGTATTTTTTTAAATATAAATTTTTTTTGTATTAAACAAGTTTGTTGTTGTGTAAATGTTTACTTCACATTAAAAGAAAACCCCGGGTTTTGGGGAGTCCTCTTGTTATATCTTTGTGTTGTATCATTATATTTGTTTGTCTCTAAAGTTGGGGGAACTTGCCGTAAACGGACCTGATGATAAAAGGTAAACCTTCAGTAAAATCAGTCAAATCCCTTTGTTTTTTTCCATTCGTGCCAAATGTGCAAAGGGAGAGTTTTGACTCCATGTGATGGGGTTTTTTTAAAAGGGTTTGCTAAATGATTTCTAAATGCAGTCTTTTTTATAGCTTTTTGGTTAAAAAATATTATTTTTTTTTTTTCCAATTTTTAAAAAATATAGTAAGTCCCAAAAAAATGTTTTTATTTTTTCAATTTTAAAAATATAGTAAAGTCCCAGAAAAATATTTTTTTTTTAAAACTATTTTTGTTTTTTAAAATTTTGAAAATGTTAAATTTCCAAAAAATTAAAAAAAAATCAGCCCTTAAAAACTAAATACACGAAAGCCCCAAAATCCATGGACAGAAAAGAAAAAACACATGCCCGAAAAAAAACAAAATTTTAAAAGGGTGGCTGATAAACAACATCTATCAAAAAAATTCATTTTTGGTAAATCAAGTCAATGGCCCGGGAACAATCTAAAAGGGAGGGTCCCGGGGGGGGGAGGACACCAGAAGAAGATGGCTACAAGATATTAAAAAACCGACCACGGAAGTGGGTGAAATGGAAGAGCAAATGAATTTCAGATGTGCTGCAAAAGCAACGTCCCTTTAAAAGGGTACCCCCTTTATGATGTAAGTTTAAAAAATTGATGTGTTAATAAATGTGGCAAAAAATTTAGTTTAATATAAAGTGGCATACAAAAAATTGATGTGTTAATATAATGTCTGCTAAAATTTTTTATAATGTGCTGCTACAAAAATTGATTTTAATATATTGTGTCAAAAATTTGTTTTAATATATTTGGGTAAAAAATTTATTGTTAATATAATGTGGCTGTGCAAAATGATGTGTTTAAAATAATTCCTCAAAATTGATGTTTTATTGTGGGTGATAAAGTTTTGTTTTATAATTGGCTGTCAAAAATTATTTTTAATATAATTGGTGATCAATTTATTTTTTATAATTTGGGGTACGGAATTTATGTTTAATATAAAGGCTGATAAAAGATTTTGTTTATTGTGTGATGCAAAAATGATGTTTATAATGTGGGGATCAAAATTGATTTTTATTGACCTCAAAATTTTTGTTAAAATTAAAGTTCTGCAAAAATTATGTGTTAATATAAAATTGGTAAAAGAATGTGTTAATATAATGTGCTGTAAAAAATTTATGTGTTAATATAATGTCTTACAAAAATTGATTTTAAAATAATGTGGCTGATAAAGTTGTTTGTTTAAAATAATTTGGGTGATGAATTATTTTAATATTGTGCTCAAAATTGATTTTAATATAGTGGCTCTCAAAATGATGTTTAATATAAATGGTGCTGCAAGTGATGGTTTAAAATAATGGGCTGCAAAAAGATTGTGTGTTAAAATAATGTTCTAAAAAATTATTTTTAATATAATGGCTCTACAAAATTGATTGTTAATATAATGTGGGTGTACAAGGTGATTTTAATATAATGTGCGGTAAAGATTGATGTTTAATATTGTGTGTCAAAGTTAGTTTAATATAATGTGCCTAAAATGATGTTTAATATAATGGCATCAAAAATTTATTTTAAAATAATGTGGTATACAAAGTTTATGTGTTAAAATAATGTGCTGATGAAAAATGTTTAAATTTAAAGTGGGGATGCAAAAAATGATGTTTAATATAATTGGGTGATCAAAAATTGGGGGTTTTATAATGTGGGGATCAAAATTGATTTTAGTATAAAACTGCTACAAAATTGATTTTTAATATTGTTATAAAATTTATGTGTTAATATAATGTGGCTGATAAAAAATTTTTTTAATATAATGTGCTGATCAATTTATTGTTAATATAATTGGGTAGAAGTTCGTTTAATATAATTGGTATACAAGGTGATGTGTTAGTATAATGTGGCTGCTAAAAGATTATGTTTAATATAATTTGGGTGATACAAAAATTTATTGTTTAAAATAAATTATGATAAAAATTGATGTGTTAATATAATGTGGCTGATACAAGTTTATGTGTTAATATAATGTGGGTGATACAAAAATTGTTTTAATATAAGGCATCAAAAATTTATGTTTAATATAATGTGGCTGCTAAAGGTTGTTTTTAATATATGTCATCAAAATGATGTGTTAATATAATGTGGGGATCAAGTTTATGTGTTAAAATAGTCGTACCAAACATCAATGGACATATCATCAAATATTTTTTATTTTAAATTTTATTTCCATTTTAATTTTTTTTAAAAGTGTTGTTTATATGGGGAACAATTTTGTAATACTATATTTTTTTAAAAAGTGATTGTGTTATATGGGGAACATATTATGTAATACTATATTTTCATTCAAGTCCCCATTGTCATAACATAAACATTTTTAATGAAATGGGAATTCTTTTTTTAAAAAACAATCATTCTCACCTGATCGACTTTTCCACAAAAAATGAATTGTATAAGGAAAAAAATCTACGATTCATTATATATCTGATTTAAATACCACAGCCACCCATTCTCGAGACAACAAAAATAAATATTACAATAATTGTCCAAAAGGGCTATCCAACGTCAATTGTCTTTGTGAAATTCCCCTCAGCTTTTGTGCCCGCGTGGTATATTACAAACAAAATAAACTTTTTCTGTCAGATAAAAAATCTTTCCACCTCGCCAAATGACCTGCACCGAAACCCAAATCAAAAGGGCCTAAAACGCTTAGGCGGGGTATGCGAAAATCGTGTCGTATACATCAATATCGGAATAACATAGACCAATATAGAACAGCGTTCGTAAGGTCTTTAATTACTGAATGATGCAAATTGTGTTTTGATTTCGTTACGTATCCGCTCCCTACGGTACCGCCTGATGCGGTCGCATCCCTGTATCATACACGCCCAGCCGTGAATGAAGGTAACGAAAAATTCTTTGATAGATCTAAGTTTTTCACTTTGGGATCTACCTACCGCGGGCTGTATAGGAACACGTCGCGGGTCTTAGGTAACCTGCGGGTCGGGGGTTGTCCACATATTTTGTACGAACGATTTCTTGATCTAATACTGATACTTTCAGCTGTCTGAATGAGATCTTTTATGTTTAAGGTGCCCCAGGTGCATAGATATTGATTATATTCTGGTTTCCAATTCTTGGTAAACAATATTTGTGTAGTCTTGAGATCTGCCGGCTCTTACATTTCCGGTAATGACTTCTCAGAACTCTTCTGTGATCAAAGTAAGTATAATTGTTTCAGAGATGTAAACAATATTAGTCTGAAGGGTGGGGTATATATTGTAATGTTGACAAGGAAATGGAAATATTAGTCGGAGAGGGTATATATATATATATATATGGAACTGCAGTAAAACTTATTAGATTGGCAAAACACGTAATTACAAAGTACTGTAGTTTTACAAATTACAAAAACAATGACAAAATACAGCAACGTTTCACCAAAAAGGCCTTTATAAAACAAACAACAAACAGGGTACTTAAATGAAACACAAATGGACGATTAAAAAAAACGTATCTAAGAAAATCTGGAAAAAAAACAATAAAAAAAATTTAAAAAAAAAAACACACAAAAAAACTAAAATAAAACGAACAATGAAACATCTAGTAAACATCTGCATCTGTTTTCCCTTTGTCAGTCCAAACCCCTTCTGTTTTAACTACCCTTTTGGTGGCTTAAAGGGGACAAAGTCTTGGGAATTTTTAACGTAAAGTCCAATATCCGACTCTTTTTGGCCTGTCAGGTGGCCGTGGGGTTTTTAACGTGTGCATGTGATACAACGCGTATTTTCTTTTCCCCCGTTTCTTTTGACATGGTTCCATGCAACCCCCGTTCTTATCTGCCATTATCTGTAAGCGGTGTAACAAACATATCGGGAGACGGCAAAGCTCGGTGACTTCCAACCTTGCGCGACACCCCAATGCCTGGGAATGTAGCCCCCCTTTTCAATGACGGCCATTTAGGGCCCCGATGTCGGTCCACCACCCGATCATTTCCTCGGAGTCCAGTCTTTTCCGGGAAATCGGTTGTTTTCTTTTTGGTACTTTGCGCCCACGCGGGCTCAACTATTACATTCTTATGCCTTAGTACTTTCTCTTCCCATGTTTTGTAATCTTAAGGGTTATTTGCATGTATTCAATTTATATATTTACTAGATTTTCATTGTTTTTTTTCCGTTCTATTTCTGGTTTTTGTGTGTTTTTTTTACATTATTTCTTATTCGTTTTTATTCCAATTTTCCTTAGATACGTTTGTATTTGGTCTCCTTTTTGTTTTTCATTTTTTTTGTCCTCCTGTTTGTTCTTTGTATAAACTGTTGTAAACTTTTATTTTTCTTTTTTTTGAAATTTTAAAACCGTACTTTTAAATTGTTTTTTTAAAATTTAAAAAAATAAATAAAAATCGTTTTTTCTTTTAACGTGGTCACTAATTCAAATCTAATTTCTCTTCTCCATTTTTAAACTTTATCAAATAATAAACCCATTTTGATATTTGTTTTTGCCCCCATACATAAAAAAAAAAAACCACTCTTTGTCGTCTTTTCTTATGGATTGATATTGATCCCATTTTTTTCCCGTCCTGCTGTGTCCCGTCGATCGGGTCCTCATTTCCCAGTCTCATGACTCTTACGAAAAAAAATTTATATTAATCTTAAGTGATGCGTTCGTTTGTCGGCCATTCATGGGGTATGTACCCAGATGGATTCATGGGGTTGTGAACTGGTTTTCTGGAGCATGTTCATTGGTAAATCAATACAAGCATTTTGTCAATGGGGCACAACCTGCCCCGCCTTGCCCCAAATTTCTCCCATTTTTCTTGAAAAGCTTTTTGGGCCCTCCCCTTTGGTCGCCGACATTTTTTCTTGTGGGCTTCTTGTTTGTTTTTTTGTTATTCGGTTGGGCCTCTTTAACCCAGGCCCCTTTTTCAACAAAGGACGAACCTTGTTCTGGTTATATCAGGCGTTTACTTCTAGAAATAAATTTTGTTCTCTTCTCTGTTATCAAATTTTTGTTTTATTTGAAAACACTGTTTTCCCACTTTTAAACCCCATTTCTCCCATATTTTTTGGGGAAAACTTTCTTAAAATTTTTTCGATCTTTGTTTTCCAATTTTCTTTCCCAAAAGTTTTTTTTTTTATTTTTTATTTTTTAAAGACCATTTTTAAAAAGGGGTTTTTAAAGCCAAAAAGGTTATTTATACCCCGGTTTTCCCCAATAGTCCCTTCCAGAAATACCGTCAACCCCAAAGTATTCGCCAAACCCCTGCTGCAGCAAAAATCTAGGTCTCTGAAAAACTGCACTCGTGAACAAAGGGCCCGGGTCGGACTCAAACCCCAATTTCACAAGGCAAAGGGTTTTTCCCGGGTCTGAATAAATTCAGACTTCCCCAGATTCTTGGGGTATTCTCAGACGGAGTTTTATCCCCCAAAAATTTTCACCCAGGAAATGTAGTTGGTTATGTTTGTTGTGTGTTAGATTACTATAATATATATATATATATATATATATTTTATATATATATATATTATAAAGTGGCCCAAACTTGACATTTCTTTCATTTAAAAAAAATGTTTGATGGGGGATGAAATGGTGCCCCGGTCTTTTGGTTTAAAGTAGAAAGTTGGGGGTGTCGTCTCCTCTCCCCCAATTCCTTCTGTGTCCAGTGGCAGGACAAAGTCAGACGCTGGGGGATCTAGGGTCACCCACCATCAAAAATAATCCTCCGGGGACGCAATTCCATGTACGTCATAGGTGGGCGTATATTCTCACTAATATTGTCTTTTACTTTAAAAAGTCTGAAAACATCTTGCAATGTTAAACTGTTTTTGGATGCATGTGTTTTCAGAAATTTTTATATGGTATATAGTTTTGCTCTCACCTTTTTATTTTAATTTTTATATAAACATTAGAATAATTTTATATATGATTCTAGTTATACATCAGCTTTGGTAGTTTATATTATCCATAAAAGTAAGCCACATGTTTGCAATCACCACAGCGATTATCAAATAAATAACATCACTTATGTAATCCACAATAAGTCAGCCCTTTGCACATCACCACAACGTTATCAAATAAACTAACACCCTTATCAGTAACCCACAATTATCAACTTTTTGCACATCACCACACGTTAGCAAAAACAAAACTTTCCAAAATATTTTTATCTCTATGAATTTTGCTTTTTCCTTTTTAAAAAACAGCTTGCTGTTGCATTGATCATTCCTTTTTTTTCTATAATTTTCTTTGTGTTCTGGGGTTGGCTCGGTGACTTCCTCTTTTGGGGTTCAATTCCGGGAGGGGGAAAAACGATTCCCCCAGATTTACGGTTTCCCGGGGCCCAAAACCAAAGTTACGATGCCCCATCCCCCGGCCCAAAAGGCTAAAAAGCTAAAAGTTCCTCGATGGGAAAAAAAAAATTTTTTAAATTTTTTGGAAAATTTAAACCCCAGACAATAAAATATTTTTTTTTTTGGCTCCAAACCATGCAGTATTCTTGAGAATTTGGTGTGGATTAAATTTTTATAGATCTCCCTTTTGGTTTGTCTGGCCAGAACTTATCTCATACAGATGATTCAGCGAACAACTAATTGAAAGAACAGAACAGTGAGATCTTTGATGGTCCCGGGCACCCCATCATTAAATTTGTTCTTGGACAGTCGGTTCAATTTCTTGTAATGCCAGCCTGAAAAGTAGGGAAATAAGAAACACTTTTCTTTTACAGTCTGTGGCAGCAAATCTCTGGTTTGAACAAATACATCCACAGTTCCGTCAGGCACTATGATTTTAGAATTTTCCATTCATTAAACCATGGGTCTCCTTGTTGGACACTTGTCTCCATTTATTACTTGTGAAACTCTAAAAATTACAATTGGGAAAATTCACTACATCTCGAGGCACATACAAACAGAATAAATCCTTAAATTTTTTTCAGTTTCCAAATTTGCTGCACAAAAAATGTAGTTTCTCCCAAAATTCCCGTACTCACTGAAACTGGACTAAGTTGTCAGTTTTTATTTTCCCAACAAAATGTAAATTTTCAGTTTGTGTTTTCTGATGTATTTTTTCATGATGTTTTTGAAAATATTTGAAATCTATCATTTTCAAAGGAAACAAAGCAGGGAAATTTTCCCGGTGTTCCCTTCTCTTCTGTAATTATCCCTTTCCCCCATTTTTATGTTTCCAAATTCAAAAATTAGTTTTATCGTCTTTATAAACGGCAAATGGATTTCGAAGATTTTTTAATAAATTTATTTTAACATTTTTAAAGTTCACTCTGTGTTTGTATTAATAAAAATTATACCATCCCTTAATCATCCGTAAGTTTTAACTTTTGTTAACGCAGGGCTAGAATCCTTCTCCCATCAAAAATAGATAAACAGTCTTTTAGTAATTTTCTAATTTTTTTTTACATTCTTTTTGTAAAAAATTTTCAAATGGACATCTTTGCTCTTGAGTTCCTGTTTTATACAGGATAACGGGAAAACAAATTTGCTCCTTCCTTTTGTTATCATTATGCCCTTCATTTCAATATATTCTAATCTGCAAAAAATTGGTTTCAAATACTGGGTTCTCAAAAATTATGCATTCTTTAACTTCCTGCAATTGTTTTTCCTTTTCCGTTTCTATTGTTATCCTCGGGACTTTTAAAACCCAAAGGGCTGCACTTCTGTATAGTCTGAATCAAAATTTCCTTTAGTCTTGATGTCATTTTTTCTTGGAATTGTCCAACCACTTAATTAATTCCAAAAATTGAAAAATAAAAAATCCCCAAATGGTTTCTTTCACTGCATTTGTGCTGTCCAATCAATTTTTCCCCTAGTATAATTTGTGGGGTTTGACAAAATTTTATCCATCTGAATTTTAATTTGGTGGTGCAGAAATTTTTTAAAACCCGTAAATATTTTCTGATGTCAGAATCTAAGACTTTGTCAAGGAAATAAATTTTAAAATTGCCCTGTGGGAAACACATATAATTTATCTTCTCAAAAACCCTCGGGGTTTTTTATTTCAAAATGCAAAAAATGGGTGTTTCTGCTTAAAATTTTTGTTATTTGGGTTCTACCAGCTCAACTGTTCAGCGAGGTAAATGTTTAAAAACTAGTCTTTTGGGGGTGGATATAAACTAATTCTTCAACCGTTAAATTTTTGTCTTAATATCAAAGTTCATCTTCTTCTAAAACTTTTTTAAACAATAAAACAAGAATTCTAACATGAACCATCTCTCAATTTTCCACTATGACAGATTAAAACTTTTTTTCTTAAACCCCCTTTAGGTAACAGTAAAGGGCTTTTCTGTCTATTTTTAAAACAAATCTTAGCTGGTCTTCTGGTTTTTAAAATTACATTAAATAGAACATATTCCTTGTCTTTAAAAAATTCAAAAATTTGCATTTAAATTTTTGTAACCGCTTCCCCTTTTTCAAAAACTTTAAAACACTGATCAATCTAACAAACCAATCTTCACATTTTATTTATTTTCCTGCTGTAGCTCATGTTTTGGTTCTTACGAAGAAAGGGTCCTTTTTACATATAAGATGGAAGGTTAGGGAAAAACAGTGGGGGCAGCATCAGGTTTAAAACTCCCCAAAGCCTGTCTTGTGTTCTAATCATTTGCTCTTATTTTAGTTTAGTTGTTTAGTCCGGTCCCTCACTGACTCGAACAAAATTTCCCAAAATGATCCCATCTCTCCTCGTATGTCCATCAGCGTGTGGGACTGGCCTGGTTTTTTTGTTGGTTTAAAATTTTTCTTTGTCTGCCAATGCGTTCTTGTCCACCCCCCCTTTTTTCTTTCAGTCTGGGTTAGTTTGGGTTACCCTATTCTGAATCAAAGC
>JADZMA010002570.1:0-10000 GCA_020796225.1 Arion vulgaris
TTTGCTCTTGTGAGGGCTTCGCTGTCTGGAATTTTGTCCTGCCAGTTTATTTTTAGTATTCTACGTAGACAGCTTGTGTGGAAATGGTTTAATTTTCTTGCGGGTCTGCTATACACTGTCCATGTCTCGCTTGCGTACAGCAGTGTGGTTAGCACTATGGCCTGGTAAAATTTCAGCTTTGTGACTATGCTTATCCCCCTTTCCCTTCCCACAGGACACGTAACCTTCCGAACGCAGCACTGGCTTTGGATATCCTATTGTTGACTCAGAATCTATGTTTGCCGATCTGGATAAGAGGCTGCCAAGATAAGCAAAGTTGTCCGTTGACTGGAGACGCTGGTGTTTAATGTTGATGACTGGATCGTAATACTGTTCTCTAGGGCGGGCTGGAACATGGCCTCTGTTTTTTTTGGTGTTAATGGTGAGGCCAAACCTATCACAAGCCATTGAGAACTTGTCCATGTAAGTCTGCATTTCTTCCACAGAGTTGGTAGCGAAGGCACAGTCATCAGCAAACAACAGGTTTGAGATAGTTGATTCTTTTACCTTGGTGAGGATTTTAACCTCCGAAGATTGAATAGATTACCGTCTGTCCTGTATCTAATCTTTTCCCCATGTTCGTCGCCTTCCCAAAAGACATCCGTGAGCATGGCAGCAAACATCATGCTGAAGAGGTTGGGGCCAGACACAGCCCTATTTGACGCCGTTGGTGACATGGAAGGGTCGAAGCCCTTCACCAAGTACGTGCCATCATGCCCTCGTGAAACTGTTGGGCGATCTTGATGAATTTCACTGGCATTCAAATTTTTCCATGATCTTCCATGACCCCCCCTGTTAACGTGCGAAAGCCTGTCAGATCGACAAAGACCATATAGAGGTTACGGTGCTGCTCTTGATTTCTCCTGTAGTTGGAGCAGCAAAATCATGTCTGCTGTTCCACGACCTGCTCTGAAGCCACATTGGGTCTCAGGGAGTAAGTCCTGTTCCAGGTGATCGATTAATCGATTGAGGAAGACTCTGGCCAGTATTTTGCCAGCAATTGACAGGAGGGAGATCCCCCTGTGATTATCCTCCTGTCAATTCGCCTCCTATGAAATGCATGGCAGGTGACAGTGGTTATATTCTTTACATCCCCAATTAGAGTTAAATATCCGAAATATTTTTTACCATACAACACCCATATGTCCAACTCTGATGATGTATGTTATGGTAGGGGATTGCGTTTCCGGATCCTACTGTCGCTACTGCCTGGAGTACCTTTTTTAGGGCGGCATAGAAAATATTGGACATGAGACTGTGGAATATAAAAACAGCATGGCAAGGGAAGTCGCTTAGATTAAAATGTTTTATTTATGTCCACAACAGAAAACAATCCTTGGCTTTACCGTGAATTGAACACGATTCTTTCGCATGGGGGAGTCTCGTTCTAATTCATTCGGCTAGACGCTCCTCCAGGATTAAACTGTACAATCAAATTCACACACACCAGAGAGGGGCAACAACACATGTCTGAGACTGTTGTCAGTATCGCTTGTAATCAGTGGCGGCTCGTGCTCAATTTTGTTGGTGGGGCCAGACATTTTTCCGGATAAATCATGGTTTTTGGTTGTTAAATTTTAACATAAAATAATAAATACACGTTATACATTATTTTTGGTGGGGCCCGGCCCCACTGGCCCTTAATGACGAGCCGCCACTGCTTGTAATACTCTTCTATTAGTAGATCTTACTTTAACTGTACCAGAAAGACTAATGAAAATCGTGGCATATCCTATACATGATTTAGCCATCAACAACGGTAAACGAGTCGTAGATTTTCTAGGCACCACGTATATGTTCAGTAGTTTGCCATTGCTTTATGAACGGTTAGGTCTATTTTTATCGTTCGTAAAAATCCTAGGGAATTAATTTGCTTGCAAACTTGCCCACCGCTGAGTTTGAACCAGGTACGCCTGGGTTGTGGTCGAGCTCACTATCACGTAAGCTACATAAGCTCACAGAAAGACTGAATGATAAATGTAACAAACGTTTACAGTTTACAAAAGAAGGATTTGCTTTGTTATTCTACCGGGTTTTCTCCTATTCCTCAGTCCATTTCCACAGAAATAGTATGTTACATTCGAAAGCACTGCAGAAAGCACAAACACTCAGTAGTTTAGATGCACTCACGAAGAAAACGACGGTCTCTGGATTCGAAACCAATACATTCAGAACAAAGAACAAATGAATTGACTATGTGGGTGTCTGTAACTTCAGCGATAGTGAGCTCGATTCACAACCCAACAGTATCTGGTTCAAACTGCGTAGCAGGCAGATTGGAAGCAAATTCGTTTCCGTTAGATTATTACGATAGGTAAAAATAGACATCACCGTTCAGAAAGCAATGTCAAACTACTGAACGTATAAGTTGTGCCAAGAAAATCAACGATTCGTTGACTGTGGTTGATAGCTACGTCCTGTAAAGGATATGCGACGATTGTTATTTCATGTCGCCACACAGAAAAAAATACTACCAACAGACAACACAACAGTGCATAACTCCAACACAGACTTAAGCAACCACCACAACACACATTTAAATAAAAGAACTTAAACTCAGTTCTGTAACTTCTCTTTAATTTCAAACATATTTCTCTATAAATTATTCCAATTTATTCCAATTATTTATATAACATTGAATGTAATATCAACATTGATAACACACATTAGTTATCTATAATTTATCTTTTAGTCAAGTTGCAGTTCTCAATGACGAGATCAAGCAATGCTTAGCATTCGCTGTGTTTTGTTTATGAATCTTTATTTTTTTTTTATATTAAATTACTGATACATTTGTAACTGTATACAGGTACATTTAGACAATACTGACATACTGATGCGTATCATGGATAATAAACAAACAGGTAGTAACATCTCTTGAGGTCAAAGGGATGTGGTTTTACAGAAGAATGATGAGAATCACATGAACAGGTAAAATGACGAATATGGAGGCGTTGAATGATGCCAAGACTCACAGAAAGCTTATTATCAATAAAAGAAAGAGGCAATTATTAATTTTCAGATATGTGATGAGAAGGGAGGCTTAAAACATATTGAAACAACCGGTAAAATTGAGGAGAGACGAGACAGAGGAAGACAGATGGAGAACATTTTTTTTTGGGAAGCCTGACTTCATGGCAAGGAAGAGTGTCAACATCTGAAATGATAGCAAACACCAGAGTCAGCGATTTGCAGAGATCCATGAACGCCTACGCTAGCCGGCATGGCACCTGATGATGATGATTAATAACATATTTTTTGTCAAAACTGTATCGTAGCTATTATCGTCTCCTAAAGTTCAAAGTTCAAAGTCTAAATGTTAATACGCTTTGATATACTAAATTCCTATTAAAGTGACATATCTCTTGTCATATCGCCTTTCACATTTTATTGTTCTCACTTCTTAACATAGTGACCATCCCCGTCACTGTGGAAATTAAATTTGCCAATATTTCTTATAGCTTTTTTTGCAGATTTTCGACCATGATTATGTTTGAATATAATGGGCAGTGCTGATGCAGTCAAAGGTTCTTCCGTCTGATCTGTTGGGTTTGCAGTTGTAGGATTGACATCGAAAATGCCGTTCCTCTGTCGATTGTAGTGATGATATCGACGTTTAACTCTAGCAGCTGGAAGTAGATCAACCTTGACGTCATCAAGCAAGGGTGAATCTATCGACCTTTGTTTGACAGAGTCGACAACATCATTGTTATTTTGGTTGCCATCGTTTACCTGACAAAAAAAGTAAATAACAGTTGTTAGAGAATGTTAAAACTATATTCATAGATAATGCGTTTGTTTTTGGTGGTTCTCATGGCAGTTAAAAATCGAGAAGTGCAGGCTGGAAAGACGCTGCCAGATAAAAATTAATTAGAAAAATGAAAATACAAAATTTTTCTACAAAATATCTTAATTATCTTCACATTACATCGGGACACTCGCCGGTGCTACGGAGCTCGTGCACTGCAGCTGAGATCTTTCTGTGTAAGAAAGAGTTCGGAGCACACATGATAACTTACCGAAGTGCAATGATGATGGTCCTTTCAATCAATCAATCAATCCATCTGTCCTAGAACACGAAGCAAGTTCTATTTTGACATTTGTCCCCACTAGAAACTTGTTCAAATTCTTCAATGATATAGCAGCAATGGTGTTCTGGTTCTTCTGCCCGGTCCCGTGTAGCACATCTATCGTAGATATCACTGTAGAGCATAGATTCCCAAACTTTTAAGGCCCACCGACCACTTTGCACAACATAAACTTTGTAACGCCCCTCCACATTACAACAGTTTGCAAACGCCCCCTCCCTAACATATATACATGCTCTATTTTCTCTTTGACATAGAAAATTGATATATATTTCTGTCATGCATGATCAATTTTCAAATGATTATATGCATGAAATAAAAATTGATGTAAAATGGGTCGTGTAAGACTGGCATAAGATTAATTTAAATGCAGAATTCAAATTTTAAATGATTATTTAATTGCAAAATCACAAAAATTATTTGTTTTAAAATATGTATTATTAATTTCTTCTTATGAAGACACCGACCCCAAATCGCCTGAACACCCCCACATTCTTCTGAACCCACTATCGCCCCCCTAGGACACATCAGAGCCCACTGTGGGGCGGTACCTCCCACTTTAGGAAATGCTGCTGTAGAGTCGTAGATTGTCTTTCATTGTTCATTTCAGGATCATCTTCATTGCACATACTTCTTCTTCTTCTTCTCTTCCACCATTTACTTCTTTATAGAAGTGTTGGGAGTGAAACGTAGTGATCTTGTGTGCTTGTTCTTCTCTTACACCATTTACTTCTTTATAGAAGTGTTGGGGTGAAACGTAGTGATCTTGTGTGTGCTTGTTCTTCTCTTCCACCATTTACTTCTTTATAGAAGTGTTGGGGTGAAACGTAGTGATCTTGTGTGTGTTTGTTCTTCTCTTCCACCATTTACTTCTTTATAGAAGTGTTGGGACGTTGTGATCTTGTGTGTGCTTGTTTTAAGGCACTTTGTAAGCTACTTATTCGTTTAGTTTGGGAATGCCAGACAATGTCGTCTTTGTGGTAGAGAGAGAAGGTATACTAATCAACTTCTCATGGGTACGATGAGCAAATGTACTTTAGGATTACTGCTGCATCAGAAGACAGAGAACGCATGGGAATGCTCAATGTACCACGACGTCGATCGCATAACATAACATAACATAACATAACAAAAACAATGTTGAGAAGAATAGTTAACAATATGTTTGTTACCTCATTGTCTGTAGCGCAAACATGGCAGAGAATTAACATTACACAGATCTTGAATACAAACATCTTGTTATCATACAATAGCAGAAGTAATAAGGTAAGGTTTGCAAATGTTTCTGTGACACTTTCTCTGTGATATTTACGTTTCTTGTAAATACCAACAACCAATCCTGTGCCGTAATGCTTTAAGTATTGATGATAGGCTGTCAATATTGTTATTGATGGGCGGTCTTAGGGCGTGTTTTTTTTCCCCTGTTGTATCAGGGTTTCAACCTTTCTTCCCGTTGTATCAGTGGTTTCCAACCTTTCTTCCCGTTGTATCAGTAGTTTCCAACCTTTCTTCACGTTGTATCAGTAGTTTCCAACATTTCTTCCCGTTGTATCAGTAGTTTCCAACCTTTCTTCCGTTATCAGTAGTTTAACCTTTCTTCCCGTTGTATCAGTGGTTTCAACCTTTCTTCCCGTTGTATCAGTAGTTTCAACCTTCTTCCATTGTATCAGTATTTTCCCACCTTTCTTCCCGTTGAATCAGTAGTTTCCAACCTTTCTTCCCGTTGTATCAGTGGTTTCAACCTTTCTTCCTTGTATCAGTGGTTTCCAACCTTTCTTCCGTTGAATCAGTGGTTTCAACCTTTTCCAGTTGTATCAGTGGTTTCAACCTTTCTTCCGTTGTATCAGTGGTTTCCAACCTTTCTTCATGTTGTATCAGTGGTTTCCAAACTTTCTTCCCGTTGTATCAGTGGTTTCCAACCTTTCTTCCGTTGTATCAGTGGTTTCAACCTTTCTTCCTGTTGTATCAGTATTTTCCCAACCTTTCTTCCCGTTGTATCAGTAGTTTCCAACCTTTCTTCTCGTTGAATCAGTAGTTTCCAACCTTTCTTCCGTTTTCCGTTGTATCAGTAGTTTCCAACCTTTCTTCCCGTTGTATCAGTGGTTTCCAACCTTTCTTCCCGTTGTATGGGTGGTTTCCAACCTTTCTTCCCGTTGTATCAGTAGTTTCCAACCTTTCTTCCCGTTGTATCAGTGGTTTTCAACCTTTCTTCCCGTTGTATCAGTAGTTTCCAACCTTTCTTCCCGTTGCATCAGTAGTTTCCAACCTTTCTTCCCGTTGTATCAGTGATTTCCAACCTTTCTTCCCGTTGTATCAGTGGTTTCCAACCTTTCTTCCCGTTGTATCAGTGGTTTCCAACCTTTCTTCCCGTTGTATCAATAGTTTCCAACCTTTCTTTCCGTTGTATCAGTAGTTTCCAACCTTTCTTCCCTTTGTATCAGTGGTTCCCAACCTTTCTTCCCGTTGCATCAGTAGTTTCCAACCTTTCTTCCCATTGTATCAGTGGTTTCCAACATTTCTTCCCGTTGTATCAGTAGTTTCCAACCTTTCTTCCGTCTGTATCAGTAGTTTCCAACCTTTTTTCCCGTTGTATCAGAGGTTTCCAACCTTTCTTCCCATTGTATCAGTGGTTTATAAACCTTTCTTCCCGTTGTATCAGTGGTTTCCAACCTTTCTTCCCGTTGTATCAGTGGTTTCCAACCTTTCTTCCCGTTGTATCAGTAGTTTCCAACCTTTCTTCCCGTTGTATCAGTGGTTTCCAACCTTTCATCCCGTTGTATCAGTAGTTTCCAACCTTTCTTCCCGTTGTATCAGTAGTTTCCAACCTTTCTTCTCGTTGAATCAGTAGTTTCCAACCTTTCTTTCCGTTTTTCCGTTGTATCAGTAGTTTCCAACCTTTCTTCCCGTTGTATCAGTGGTTTCCAACCTTTTTTCCCCTGTTGTATGGGTGGTTTCCAACCTTTCTTCCTGCTGTATCAGTAGTTTCCAACCTTTCTTCCCGTTGTATCAGTGGTTTCCAACCTTTCTTCCCGTTGTATCAGTAGTTTCCAACCTTTCTTCCCGTTGCATCAGTAGTTTCCAACCTTTCTTCCGCTGTATCAGTGATTTCCAACCTTTCTTCCCGTTGTATCAGTGGTTTCCAACCTTTCTTCCCGTTGTATCAGTGGTTTCCAACCTTTCTTCCCGTTGTATCAGTGGTTTCCAACCTTTCTTCCCGTTGTATCAATAGTTTCCAACCTTTCTTTCCGTTGTATCAGTAGTTTCAACCTTTCTTCCTTTGTATCAGTGGTTCCCAACCTTTCTTCCCGTTGCATCAGTAGTTTCCAACCTTTCTTCCCATTGTATCAGTGGTTTCCAACATTTCTTCCCGTTGTATCAGTAGTTTCCAACCTTTCTTCCCGTTGTATCAGTAGTTTCCAACCTTTTTTCCCGTTGTATCAGAGGTTTCCAACCTTTCTTCCCGTTGTATCAGTGGTTTATAAACCTTTCTTCCGTTGTATCAGTGGTTTTCAACCTTTCTTCCTGTGTATCAGTAGTTTCCAACCTTTCATCCCGTTGTATCAGTAGTTTACAACCTTTCGTCCTGTTGTATCAGTAGTTTCCACCTTTTTTCCCCGTTGTATCAGTGGTTTCCAACCTTTCTTCCCGTTGTATCAGTGGTTTCCAACCTTTCTTCCCGTTGTATCAGTGGTTTCCAACCTTTCTTCGCGTTGTATCAGTGGTTTCCAACCTTTCTTCCCGTTGTATCAGGGGTTTCCAACCTTTCTTCCCGTTGTATCAGTGGTTTCCAACCTTTCTTCCCATTGTATCAGGGGTTTTCCCAAACCCTTTTCTTCCCGTTGTATCAGTAGTTTCCAACCATTCTTCCGTTGTATCAGTGGTTTCCAACCTTTCTTCCTGTTGTATCAGTAGTTTCAACCTTTCTTCCCGTTGTATCAGTAGTTTCCAACCTTTCTTCCCGTTGTATCAGTGGTTTCCAACCTTTCTTCCCGTTGTATCAGTGGTTTCCAACCTTTCTTCCCGTTGTATCAGTGGTTTCCAACCTTTCTTCCCGTTGTATCAGTGGTTTCCAACCTTTCTTCCCGTTGTATCAGTGGTTTCCAACCTTTCTAAACTTAGGGTGACACTGTGGCGTAGAGGTTCGGTGCCCAGCCCTCGTTCCAAAGATACTCGGTTTATTCCCTCGTGGAGCCATCGGGATATTCCAGTTTATCTCAGTGTAGGTGAGATCCAGTTACTAGTACTATCGGAGAAAGACGATAACACGTAGGTCTCTTGTTCAATTACGCACGTGAAAGAACCCTTGGCAGTTTAAAATCGAGAAGAGCAGAATGGATAGCTGCTGCCCTGACAAAATTCATAAAAAAGCTTCACAAATAAAATTCCTCTGCAAAATATCATTACCATCTTCAAAATACATTGGGACGATCACCGGTGCTAAGGATTTCGTGCACTGCCACTGAGATCTTCCTGTGTAAGAAAGAGGTGGAATTACATGTGGTTACACATCAAAGTATAATGATGATGGCCATAGCAATCAATCAATCAATCAATCAATCAATTAATTAATCCAACATATAGCTATAACATTCCATTATATTATAAAAACTGAAAATCGTGGCATATCCTTTGCAGGACGTAGCCACCAACGAGTAAACGAGTCGTTGATGTTATATGTACCACTTATACGTTAAGTAGTTTGCCATTTCTTTATGAAAGGTGAGGTCTATTTTTACCTTTCGTAAACATCCTACGGAAATGAATTTGCTTCCAAACTTGCCCACCGTGGAGTTTGAACCAGATACGCATGGGTTTATGATCGAGCTCACAAGCGCTTCACGTACAGACGCTCACCATTATATTATACATATATCTCTCTCTCTCGATCACCGCCCAGAGCGATGTATCAGACCTCCCCATAAATTCTATTCCTGTGGAAATCTGATTCATGCAGTCTTAGCATTGGTGTGTTTTACGTCACAACTTCAGCACCATTTTGAGCTCTGGTGCTTATCCTTCGACGACGTGTCCGGTTTCAGCCAGCGTTTACTCGGTTTGCTCTCCGTTCTGTAGCCATCTAGATATTTTACAGTGTGGGGTAGCTAGCCCCACGCCCAACCTCCTTTGCGCCTCTTACGACATGCGTGACAGGTAACAGTGGTTCTATTCTTTACAGCCCAATTTGGGCCCGGTAACCACTCGGGCAATACATATATCAATTCGTGTCGTGTACTTAAATGACGGTTTTGATCACAATTTTGTTGAAACAAACTAGTCTTCATACCATGTGGTATGTTAGGGAATGTGATGTTTGGTCTGTGTTGACCATTGGTACACGATGGGTGTTGTGGTCAACATCACACCGGTCACCTTTACTTCTCAGTGATATTCTAGAACCCAACTGAGACTGGATTGACCTGAGAGTCGTTTCAATTTAGGCTATCACTTCTCAAGAGAAAAAGGAGAAAACATCATATATATTGACATTTACACCCTTTCAAATGCTGCTAACAATGATGGCCACGCAAAAGGTGGACCTCAGAGATAACAGAGGCGACGAATGACACTAATTATTGAAGCGCACATTAAAGAACGTGCTAGAAATCACTTCTTACCATGAAACTTGAGGCAAATCAGAGTTCTTGAATAGAGAGGCCCCGTTCCAGGTGTCTCCTTTTCGATCTATAGATAGATAGATAGATAGATAGATAGATAGATAGATAGATAGATAGATAGATAGATAGATAGATAGATAGAAGATAGATAGATAGATAGATAGATAGATAGATAGATAGATAGATAGATAGATAGATAGATAGATAATAGATAGATAGATAGATAGATAGATAGATAGATAGATGATAGATAGATAG
>JADZMA010002571.1:0-11639 GCA_020796225.1 Arion vulgaris
GAACAGCCAGAGACCGAGAAGAGTGGCGAACAACTGTTGAGGCCTATGCTCCACAGAGCGGAGAGGATTAATGATGATCAAATATGGTGGCAGTGTTGTAACAAATATTATTTTAACCACGTCTCACACACCTGGCAACCTATTACCAGCCTGTAAGTCTCACACACCTGGCAACCTATTACCAGCCTGTAAGTCTCACACACCTGGCAACCTATTACCAGCCTGTAAGTTGCTGTTCTCCAATTATTGTCATGTATGTGCACATGGTGTCTGTCAAATTCCTGCTCATTCTTATATTTTATGTGTATACTCTCTCTCTCTCTCTCTCTCTCTGTCTGAAAGCTATTCCTAGTGTTGCCCATTTGCTCAGTTAATTTGTTTAACATTTGTCAGATTTATCCAAAGTCTCTCTCTCCTCTCTCTCTATGGAGTCAGTGACGTCCCTACCACTTAGATCAACAACAAATGCACACCATTCTTCTATGTTCTTGGTTGTCCTCTTTATTCTGTTCAGCTGTGATTCATTGCTTTCAGTTCTTGTTCTACTCTTCTCCAGGTCATTTTGGCGTCTCTGAGGCTGATGAAAAACGTTCCTGATGGATAGCTGAAGCAGTTTATTTCAAAACAATTCAGCTGATTTCATTTATTTTCACTAACATAAGGTTTTGTAAATTGTACTGCTCAAAATAAAGAGGGAATGATATTTCACAAATATGTTGAGCTGGACCTATCTATACACAAAAATCTCAATATTCCTGTCACTTTGAAGATATCATAGACATATTCTGTTTACTCTGTTGAAGATATCATAGACATATTCTGTTGGAGATATCATAGACATATTCAGTTTACTCTGTTGGAGATATCATAGACATATTCTGTTTACTCTGTTGAAGATATCATAGACATATTCTGTTTTCTCTGTTGAAGATATCATAGACATAGTCTGTTGGAGATATCATAGACATATTCAATTTTCTCTGTTGGAGATGTCATAGACATATTCTGTTTACTCTGTTAGAGATATCATAGACATATTCTGTTTACTCTGTTGAAGATATCATAGACATATTCTGTTTTCTCTGTTGAAGATATCATAGACATATTCAGTTTACTCTGTTGGAGATATCATAGACATATTCTGTTGGAGATATCATAGACATATTCAGTTTACTCTGTTGAAGATATCATAGACATATTCTGTTGGAGATATCATAGACATATTCAGTTTACTCTGTTGAAGATATCATAGACATATTCTGTTTACTCTGTTGAAGATATCATAGACATATTCTGTTTTCTCTGTTGAAGATATCATAGACATATTATGTTTACTCTGTTGAAGATATCATAGACATATTCTGTTTACTCTGTTGAAGATATCATAGACATATTCTTGTACTTCCCAAAGTTTATGCTGATGGCCGAGTGTGCATTTCTATTCTGCATGCACCTGGAGATGACCCCATGGGCTATGAGACAAGTGCAGAAAGGTGGAGTCCTGTCCAAAGTGTGGAGAAAATCTTACTATCAGTGGTCAGTATGTTAGCAGGTCAGTGTTGATCTTTCTATATTTGATAAGGAGATGATGTGAGAGAGCTTTGTTAGCGATTTATAATCAAATAGATCATGTTGATATTGACTATCTCAGTATAGCCATAGATCATGTTGATATTGACTATCTTAGTATAGCCATAGATCATGTTGATATTGACTGTCTTAGTATAGCCATAGATCATGTTGATATTGACTGTCTTAGTATAGCCATAGATCATGTTGATATTGACTGTTTTAGTATAGCCATAGATCATGTTGATATTGACTATCTCAGTATAGCCATAGATCATGTTGATATTGACTGTCTTAGTATAGCCATAGATCATGTGATCTATATATAGCCATAGAAGAGCAAACAATAACTCAAACAACCAAACATAGACATGGTAATCAAATGACAAACTGATAAAACTGCTGTGTAACTCTTTCAACTCTTTGTTATCAATGTCAGTCATGGACAGTAACTAAAACTCATGAGAGCTAAATCAGAACATGGGAGATGAACTATTTAATAAAAGCTTTCAGCATACAACATAGGATAGAGTTACTACAAAAACACAATGAAGAAATATTGGTTAGAATCACATCATGCACATACAACAAAATTGAAAGAGACAGAAAATAAACAGTTTGATCATCTAATGAGAATAATGGAACCAAGATCTGCTACAGTCGTCACACTCCTATAACAATTGACAACACATCCTCCAGACACAATGAAACCAAGATCTACTACCGTGTCGCACCCTATAGCAATTGACAACACATCCTCCAGACAACAGGTTGATCATCTAATGAGAATATGGAACCAAGATCTACTACCATCGTCGCACTCCTATAGCAATTGACAACACATCCTCCAGACACAATGAAACCAAGATCTACTACCGTGCGCACTCCTATAACAATTAACAACACATCCTCCAGACACAATGAAGATCTAGAGCTTGATAGATCAGTAACATGACAGAGATCCTATGACAACATGGGCTAACAGCTACAGACGTAACACATCTGACCACAAGATATAAAACTACAACACCTCCATGTTGCTTCACTTCAAATGTGCTCATGAAAAGTTCAGATAGTTTAATAGATAATTTATTGTGTGTTTGTGTGAGATAGTCTTCACTTTGCTGCAACATTGATTCATCTCTTGTCTTACCTCATCTTGACAGAACCTAATGATGAAAGTGCTGCAAATGTTGATGCAGCAAAAACATGGCGAGATGACAGGAAAGGATTTGAAGAGATTGCTAAAGTGACAGTCAAGAAATCCTTGGGTTTATGATATAGAATTGTCACTGTCATATCTCATACATTGCAACTTTTATGTTTATCTTATTGATAACACCCAAGCAAACATGTGCATTGCAGTTTTTATGTTTATCTTTTGACAAGACCTAAGCAAACTTGTGTAATATATGATAATAGTTAGATTGAGAATTGTGAGTGTGTAATACAGCATTGTGTCAGCAGGAGAATTGTGTGTGTGATTGTAATATACCATTATGTCAACATAAGGAATGTGTATGTGTGCTTTTTCTGCCAGTATGTTAATGTGCATGTGTGCTGTTTCTGCCAGTATGTTAATATAAGACTTGTGTGTGTATGTGTGCTGTTTCTGTCAGTATGTTAATATAAGACTTGTGTGTGTACGTTGTGTGATAGGAATTGAATATAGAAGCGAATTTTGTTGAATATTATTAACTGATCATGTTTTGTAAATCGTTATTATTGTCAAGTCAGCTTTGCCTGTGACTAACTTTCCATCATCAAGAGTTGAATATATTTCTGTAGAATGACCATGCTAGCTCTGCCTACATACATCTAGTTTGTCTACATATATATGGCCCTTTTCATCTTTACAGACGGTCAATAGGCAAGTGTTTTACTGTGACAACTTCTGAGTTTCGCTTTTCTCTCTTGTTGTTCAGCTCGTACATAAGTCTCTTCTCAAAAGACTCTCGCCTTCGTAATTTGGCTTTCCACAACTTGTCATCAGCTAGTCCCTCCCATGTGCTGGGATCTATAGAAAGATTTTCATTGAGGCTTGAGGTTTTGCAGACATCTTTATATCTGAGCAGTGGTCTGCCCTGGTGCCTCTTCCTCCGAAGTTCACAGAACAACATTTGTTTTGGTATGCGATAAGTTTCCATTCTTCTCACATATCCCAACCATCTTAGTCGTCTACTGCTGAGCATGCCCATGATGGAAGGCAGATTTGCATGTTGTAGTACTTCAGAGTTGGTTATCTTGTCGTACCACCTGATGTTCATAATCTTGCAGAGACATCGAAGGTGAAAGATGTCTCCTCTCGTGTCTTGAGTAGGCTGTCCATGTTTCTGAGCCATATAGTAAAGAACTAATTCCACAGGCTCGATATATTTGAGTCTTCGTCTGCAATGTCAATTTTATTTTTGTCCCACGCTCGCTTTGATAGTATGCCGAATGTAGTAGCCGCACTCCTATCGATCGTTGATTTCTTCGTCAAGAGAAAGGCTGGCAGTGACCGTCGACCCAAGATAGCAGAATTTTTGCACTGGTGTTAGATGGTTGCCATTTAAAGTGATATTTGATGTCTTACCTCCTGACATAATACAACTGTTTTGGAGACACTTATTGTCAGAGAAAGAGGTCATACATCTATACATCTATCTAATCCTGTCTACATACTTCTATCTAATCCTGTCTACATACTTCTATCTAGTCCTGTCTACATACTTCTATCTAGACCTGCCTACATACATCTATTGTCCCACATACTCTATCTAGACCTGTCTACATACATTTTATCTAGACCTGCCTACATACATCTATCTAGACCTGCCTACATACATCTATCTAGCCTGCCCACATACATCTATCTAGATCTGCCTACATACATTCTATCTAGCCTGCTACATACATCTATCTAGTCCTGTCCTACATACATCTATCTAGCTTGCTACATACATCTATCTAGCCTGCCTACATACATCTATCTAGTCCTGCCTACATACTTCTATATAGCCTGCCTACATACATCTACATGTCCTGTCTACATCTTCTATCTACCTGCCTACATACTTCTATCTAGACCTGCTACATACATCTATCTAGTCCTGCCTACATACATCTATCTAGTCCTGTCTACATACATCTATCTAGTCCTGCCTACATACTTCTATCTAGACCTGCCTACATACATCTATCTAGTCCTGCCTACATACATCTATCTAGTCCTGTCTACATACTTCTATCTAGACCTGCCTACATACATCTATATAGCCTGCCTACATACATATCTAGCCTGCCTCAGTACATCTATCTAGTCCTGTCTACATATATATATCTAGTCCTGTCTACATACATCTATCTAGTCTTGCCTACATACTTCTATCTAGCCTGCCTACATACATCTATCTAGTCCTGCCTACATACATCTATCTAGTCTTCTACATACTTCTATCTAGTCCTGTCTACATACATCTATCTAGTCCTGCCTACATACATCTATCTAGTTCCCTACATACATCTATCTAGCCTGCCTACATACTTCTATCTAGCTTGCCTACATACATCTATCTAGTCCTGTCTACATACATCTATCTAGTCCTGTCTACATACATCTATCTAGTCCTGCCTACATACATCTATCTAGTCCTGTCTACATACATCTATCTAGTCCTGCCTACATACATCTATCTAGTCCTGCCTACATACATCTATCTAGTCCTGCCTACATACATCTATCTAGTCCTGTCTACATACATCTATCTAGCTGCCTACATATCTATCTAGTCCTGTCTACATACATCTATCTAGTCCTGCCTACATACATCTATCTAGTCCTGTCTACATACATCTATCTAGTCCTGTCTACATACATCTATCTAGCTTGCCTACATACATCTATCTAGTCCTGTCTACATACATCTATCTAGTCCTGTCTACATACATCTATCTAGCTTGCCTACATACATCTATCTAGTCCTGTCTACATACATCTATCTAGTCCTGCCTACATACATCTATCTAGCCTGCCTACATACATCTATCTAGTCCTGTCTACATACATCTATCTAGCTTGCCTACATACATCTATCTAGTCCTGTCTACATACATCTATCTAGATCTGCCTACATACTTTTATCTAGCCTGTCTACATACATCTATCTAGTCATGTCTACATACATCTATCTAGTCCTGTCTACATACATCTATCTAGTCCTGTCTACATACATCTATCTAGATCTGCCTACATACTTCTATCTAGCCTGTCTACATACATCTATCTAGTCCTGTCTACATACATCATCTAGCTTGTCGACATACATTTCATAGTCCTGTCTGTCATACTATCTAGTCCTATCCCACATACATCTATTCTAGCTTGTCTCATACATCTATCTAGCTTGTCTACACTACCATTTTTCTAGACCTGCCTGCATACATCTTCTTTAAATCCTGCCTACATACATCTATCTAGTCCTGCCTACATACATCTATCTGTAACCTACCCTGACTTCTATCTAGCCTGCCTACATACATTATCTAGTCCTCTATACATACATCTATCACTGCCTACATACACTTCTAGTCATCGCTGCTACATCTATCTAGTCCTGCCTACATACATCTATCTAGCCTGCCTACATACTTCTATCTAGCCTGCCTACATACATCTATCTAGTCCTGCCTACATACATCTATCTAGCTTGCCTACATACATCTATCTAGCCCTGCTTGCATACATCTATCTAGTCCTGCCTACATACATCTATCTAGCCCTACATACATCTATCTAGCTTTGCCTACATACTTCTATCTAGCTTGTCTACATACATCTATCTAGCTTGTCTACATACATCTATCTAGCCTGCCTACATACTTCTTATCAGCCCTGTCTACATACATCTATCTAGTCCTGCCTACATACTTCTATCTAGCTTGCTACATTACATCTATCTAGCTTGTCTACATACATCTATCTAGTTTCCTACATACTTTCTATCTACCCTGTCTACATACATCATCTAGCCCTGCCTACATACTTCTATCTAGCTTTGCCTACATACATCTTTCTAGCCCTGCCTACATACATCATCTTTTCGATCGTTATTTTCAGCCATTTTGATCATTCTTATTGTGATATATAAACAGCCTACACCAAGAACAGGTGTGATTCGTCACATCTTCAGCACCATTTGGAGCTCTGGTGCTTATCCTTCTGCGATGTGTCCAATTTCAGCCAGCATTTACTGGGTTCACTGTCCCCAGTCGACCTGCAAGGAAGCAAGTTATTTGCTCTTAGGGTAGCTACCCTTAGACAACCTTCCCTCCCGAGATGTTGAGCGTCATCTACCCAGGTTACCAGTCTTTTTGTGGACTACTTGGTTTGCCTGCTGTCCAACTTTGTGTACGGTTTGCTCCGCTAGCCTTTGATTGTCCCCAATCTAATTACAAGGCAGTAGTAGTTCTTTGCAATGAGAAACGCGACTATTGCTCTCTGGATGGAGATCCACCTCGATGCTGCACTGGATTCAAGAATCTGCTGGGCTTTCCAGTCTTTATGCACACTTGAGTGGTCCGCTCACCTCTGCGTTTGCCACGCCTTTTCCCCTCTCCACCATCAGCATCGTGCATGTAGGACCCACCTGTGTGTCGTCCGTATGCATGTTCACTCTACCTCGGTGCCTGCTCACCGTGTTTATCTGGCTTCTCATCGTGCTCACATCCACTATGACTGTCAGGACACGAAGCTCAACTCGGGCCCCCACCTCAGGGCTCCACGAGTTTCGCTCCATGTGAGCCCACGTCTCTTCTATGGATGCACCCCTCATCCCTTTGTGCTGATTTATTTCGCTTTTCCCATCGGCCGGGAGAGATGTGCAGAGACAGTCACTCTGGGATTCTTCTCATCTATCTTGCAAGTAGATCTTGTATAGTGTAACTGCTCTTGCATCACTACTTAAACCAGAGTAGCTCTCCCTCGATCCTACCCACTTAGCTAAACAGAATCCGCTATTTGTTTCCAGGGTTACCATGTAGAGGTGGAGTAGGATCTTGATTAGTGCCAGCTCACTAGTCCTTGCGCCACGTTATCCTAAATTGCCTTGACACCCTACATACATCTGACGGATCAAGTGGAAAAATTAGTAGCTCTCAATTCTTTTTGACAAGGATGTACATTCTTTCTAATCATTCCAGATCATTGATACACTTGATGTATACACATTCGATCATTGATGCACTTGATGTATACACATTCGATCATTGATACACTTGATGTATACACATTAGATCATTGATACACTTGATGTATACACATTCGATCATTGATTTGCTGATGTATACATTCGATCATTGATACACTTGATGTATACACATTAGATCATTGATACACTTGATGTATCAATTCTGATCAATGATTTCACTTGATTATACATTCGATCATTGATACACTTGATGTATACACATTCGATCATTGATACACTTCATGTATACACATTCGATCATTGATACACTTGATGTATACAATTGATCATTGATACACTTCATGTATACACATTCGATCATTGATACACTTCATGTATACACTTCATGTATACACATTAGATCAAAGGATGTTAATTTAGGCTAACACTGTGTCCGTCACCTTGTATTTTGTTTATAGGAAGAGAATATTTCTTGAGATGATCTTTGATTGTTGGTTCTGGTACAAAAGTGATGGTATGTTTTTCTCAGCAATTTGTTCTGTAAGAATAAAGAGACACTGAGAACAGATAGGAAGTGAGAGAGAAAGAAAATAGACAGGAAGATACAGCGTTTGAGAGAGGGAAAATATGATAATGTTGTCCGAGAATATTTATGGAACAGAACATTTGTAGACAGGAACACTTGTAGAACAAGAACACTTGTGGAATGGAACACTTTAGGGACAGAACACTTGGGGAACGAAAACTTGGGAGACACTCGGGACAACACTCGGGATATAACACTTGGGGAACAGAGGAGATGATATCAAGTGTCTGTGAGAGACTGAAACAGTTTACAAGTTGGAGACATTTTTGTTTATAAGGTCGATATAAGAGAACAGAGACACATTCGTTTGCTTTTCAGATTATAAATTCAAAGATGATAGTTATGACGAGAGTTCAGAAAGTAATGTACCACATCGGTTTTCTCGAAAACTGTTTAATAAAAAAGCATTAAATTTGTATACAGGGGCGCCATTTAAACATCTGTATTATTCAACATAATCTCCATTAACATGTGCGGCTTTATGCGCAGAAACAATGGCAGATATTCTAGTCTGTATCAGATTTTGTCTTGATCATGTCGCCATTTTGTTACTGCATGAATTACTCCCTCATCATCTTCAAACCTATGTTCTGGAGAGCATCTTTAAGTGGACCAAAGATGGAAATCAGAGAGTGCCAAATCAGGACTATAGTGTGAATGTGGGAGTACAGTTCAACCAAATTCTGTGATTGCTTCTGGTGTTGTCAGACCTGTGTGAGGCCGCATGTTGTCATGAAGGTGAAGCAGGTCTGCTGGATTCTTGTGTCGTCGAACTGTACAGAAACGTCAATTTAGTTTTGTTCAATGTGTTAATGTAAGCTTGCACATTGGTTTGTCTCTCTTCTTGCTATAACATGCACAAGAGTTTGAAGTGTTCAAAATGTCATACTTCTATCTTCATTATTAGCTGAGAAAACTGATGGTGATGCATTACTTTCTCAATATCCCTGATAGTTTCACATTAAGTACTCACAGATAATAGTTTCACATTAAATACTTACAGATAATAGTTTCACATTAAGTACTCACAGATAATAGTTTCACATTAAATACTTACAGATAATAGTTTCACATTAAATACTTACAGATAATAGTTTCACATTAAGTACTCACAGATAATAGTTTCACATTAAATACTCACAGATAATAGTTTCACATTAAATACTTACAGATAATAGTTTCACATTAAATACTTACAGATAATAGTTTCACATTAAATACTCAGTAATAGTTTCAATTAAATACTCAGATAAGTTTTACATTAAGTACTTACAGATAATAGTTTCCCTTAAATACTTACAGATAATAGTTTCACATTAAATACTTACAGATAATAGTTTCACATTAAATACTTACAGATAATAGTTTCACATTAAATACTTACAGATAATAGTTTCACATTAAATACTTACGATAATGTTTAAATTAAATCTACAGATAATGTTTCACATTAAATACTTAAGATAATAGTTTCACATTAAATACTTACAGATAATAGTTTCACATTAAATACTCACAGATAATAGTTTCACATTAAATACTTACAGATAATAGTTTCACATTAAATACTTAAAGATAATAGTTTCACATTAAATACTCAAGATAATAGTTTAAATTAAATACTGAAAGATAATAGTTTCACATTAAATACTTAAAGATAATAGTTTCACATTAAGTACTTACAGATAATAGTTTACATTAGTCCCTCAAGATAATAGTTTCACATTAAGTACTCAAAGATATTAGATAGTTTCACATTAAATACTCAAGATAATAGATAGTTTTACATTAAGTACTCAAGATAATAGATTGTTTTACATTAAGTACTCACAATAATAGTTTCCATTAAGTACTCAAAGATAATAGATAGTTTCATTAAATACTCAAAAGATAATATAAGTTTACATTAAGTACTCACAGATAATAGTTTCACATTAAATATTACAGATAATAGTTTCACATTAAGTACTCCAATAATAGTTTCACATTAAATACTTACAGATAATAGTTTAAATTAAATCTTACAGATAATAGTTTCACATTAAATCTACAGATAATAGTTTCACATTAAGTACTCACAGATAATAGTTTCACATTAAATACTTACAGATAATAGTTTCACATTAAATACTTACAGATAATAGTTTCACATTAAATACTTACAGATAATAGTTTCACATTAAATACTCACAGATAATAGTTTCACATTAAATACTTAAGATATAGTTCCATTAAATATTTAAAATAATAGTTTCACATTAAATACTCCAGATAATTTTTCCATAAATACTTACAGATAATAGTTTCACATTAAATACTTAAAGATAATAATTTCACATTAAATACTCACAGATAATAGTTTCACATTAAATACTCACAGATAATAGTTTCACATTAAATACTTAAGATAATAGTTTCCATTAAATACTTAAAGATAATAGTTTCACATTAAGTACTTACAGATAATAGTTTAAATTAAGTACTCAAAGATAATAGTTTCAATTAAGTACTCAAAGATAATAGATAGTTTAAATTAAATACTCAAAGATAATAGTTAGTTTCAATTAAATATAAAGATAATATATAGTTTCACATTAAGTACTCAAAGATAATAGTTTCACATTAAGTTAGTTAGTTAGTTTGTTCCTTTCGTACCGGCCGGCATGGGCAGAGTTTTAGATCTCCATGTGATACTGTTCTTTGAGCATTGCAGATCTTGTGGTTTTTACATCCCAATAGTTTACTTTCTTGTTGGATGGTTCTTAAGAGTGGTCTTCCACGTTTTTTTTCCCAACTGGTGACCACATGGACTTGTCGATTTAGTCTCTTTCCTGATCTAAGCACATGACCTAAATATTTCCACCGTCTGTTTCCTATAATATTTGATTGGGTTGTTGGTTGTTCTATCTCTCACTGTGTTGTTAAAACGAAATCACTCCATTTTACTTTTAATAATTTTCGTAGACATTTATTCTCAAAGCTGTCCAGTTTCTTATCAATTTTCTTTGTTGATTTCAACTTTCACAACCGTAGGTCAGTACAGGAATCACACATGACCTAAATAATTTAACTTTTGTGCATATACTAAAGTCTTGAGATTGCCAGATATTCGTTAATTTAGTGAAGGCACTAGCTGCTATAGTAATACGAGAGTTTATTTCTTTCATCGTGTCTCCGTTGTTTGACACTTTATTACCCAAATATGTAAAATGTTCAACTTTCTCCAGTGTTTGGCCATTTATTACGATGTTGTCTGTCGAGTTTGTAAGGTCCATAATTTTGGTCTTGGCAGAATT
>JADZMA010002572.1:0-11633 GCA_020796225.1 Arion vulgaris
CACGCAAAAGAACCAACCCTTTCTGGCTGAAAATCGATCAGGGACGCCGCCACGTTGCTAAAATTAATGTAAAAAGATTAAAATAAAATTAATACAAATCATTTCAAAAATTTCACTATAGACCGCATATGGTGTTACGGAGTAAGTGTACTGCCGTTGAAATCTTCATGTGCGTAAAAAAAAAAAAGACCAGAGCACTCATGTTTATTTATCGAGGTGTAATAAGGATGGTCAAGTCAATCATATATGATCTAGTATGTTCTGTGCTGTCTCGGGTGCCTAGCTGTCCACATGGCTGCAAGTATGTAGCTAGGGGATCTCAACCGACAACAATAAGCAGGTTCGTGCGGTATATTTTCTCAGTATGATGTAAGTCTTCGAAATGCCACCCATTAAATGGTTTTTACTACCGCTTGGTTCGAATCCGGACCGTGGCCTTCTGTTCACGAGTGCAGTTTTTCCAGAGACTGCTAGGATTGTTGCCGGAGCTACAGGGTTCGTGCTTTGTACAATACTCTCGGCAGGTGGCGTGCCATTTCTGAGGAGAGGGACCGAGCCATATGGGTAAACCCGGTGCAATGAAGTAAATCCTTCGGCTTTAAAACCCCTTTATTTACTACTGCTTTGTAATTAGATTGGAGACAATCAAAAAAGGGTAGCGGAGCAAATCATACACAAAACTAAACGGTAGGCAAACTAAGTAGTCCAAAAAAGACAGGTAACCTGGTCAGATGACGCTCAACATTGTCTAAGGGTTGCTACCCAAAAAGAAAATAGCAACCTGCTGCCTTGCAGGTAGGCTGTTGACAGCCAAAGGATGACTTAAAGGGGGAACCCAGCAAACGCTGGTGAAACCGGACACGTCGCCTAAGGATAAGCCAGAGCTCAAATGGCGCTGAATGATGTGACGTCAAAAACGTTCTTGGCAAAGCTGTTTATATATCACAATAAGAATGATCAAAATGACCGAAAAAAGAACGATCGCAGAGAGAAATGTTTTGTTTAAAATAACCTTCAATTGTGATTTTGATTTCAGCTTTCCCCCTTCCCCATCCCTCACCTTAAGGTGCCCCTGATGCGGTCGCCTTTCGTATCATAGCACGGCACGCCTCTGACATACGCGCTGGCCTTACACGGGGAAAGTCTTTGTCGCCTGTTATGTTCAATGTGTACGCGATGAGAATTACAGTTGAGCATACCATTCTGGTACATCGTTACGGAACACATCGGGAGCAGGTTGTCAGTGAGATACAGTGCTAGATAGATCGTATTTGGCTACTATGTGCGTTGATTCAGGGAGACCGGAGAATCCGACGAAGGCAGCTGTAACGTGGTTCTCTCTGAACAAGGGCACATACACATTTTCACCCAATTTCATAAGCAGTTTGGATTTTGTTCAGTAGCTTTTTTTAAAAATGTATTGGGTCGCGTCCCTCCCTCCCTCCACCGTCGAACCCCTCTTAAACGTCTTTTTTCGACATGTGAGAGGAGGACTACTGCAGTAAGAACGCAGATATGCCAAGCACATGCACACCTCAATATCTGCGATGACAAAGAGCATCCACTATCATCATCAGCAGGTGCGGGCTGGCGTTGATGATCATGGATCTCTACATATCTCTGGTATTAAACACCCGTAAGTTACAAAAAGTTTGTCCTCGTAGTTTCACAAATTATAAAAACATATGAAAAAATACAGCATACGCTTTCGGATTCAACAGCCTTTAATCTCAAGCAAACCCAACAAAAGAAGTGACAAATTAAAATGAAACAAACATGGACGACCAAATTTCAAAGCATTTTTGTATCTAAGGAAAACTGTGGAATAAAAACGTAATAACTCAGAAATTTTTAAATTAACACATATATATAACACGATATAAAAACTAAGAAATGAGAGAAGGCAAATAAACAAAGAAACCAGTAAACAACACATTGACCATTAGCATGTCAATCATATCCCACAGTCACAGATGACCCCAAAACCCCTTGTGGATTTGTAAGTACTGAAACATAAGAAGGAATATAACTTGCCAATACAATAGCCAGCACATATTCTCTATGATTTACAGGAGCATCTAGGAAAGTGTCTTAAGAAGCATATCGCAGTGGTATATCTTGCTTCCGCGGGCCGGCACACACGGGCGGAATATAATATGAGAAAAATCAACCGATTCTCCAGAGAAATCACTGCCCAAAATCCCAGAAATGGGTCGGAAAGACTTATACCTGGACATCTTTGCACCAAATGGAAGAATAATATGAAATTAACAGATGCAACAGATCAAACAAAGATTGGCAAATGTCACGTAATCTTAATGCAAACATGTCACATGGAGCAATCTTGCCTCTCTCGCCGATATTAAGCCTTGTACACGCACAGATACATAGCAGAGATAAGGTTACGCAGGGAAACTGTATAGAACATCCGGTTTAAAAGAAACATGCCAAAAGGAACAATATACTAAAGTACGCCCTAAATGTACTCCACATAAGACCACACGTGTTGCAAAGCAATGCGTCCACACTGGACAGGTGCCAAGATTGGTCAGAAACGTTGCTGTATTTTTGTCATTGTTTTTATAATTTGAAAACTACAGTACTTTGTAATTACGTGTTTTGCCAATCAAATAGTTTTACTGCAGTTCCATATATATATATACTGAATACATATCTCTGGTATTTTTCTATTATCTCAGATGTTGACGCTCTTCAGTGCAATGAAGTCGAGCTGACAAAAAATGTTTCCCTCTCTCGTCTCCCTTCGATTTCACCGCTTGTCACAATGTGTTATAAATTCCCCCCTTTTCATCACATATCCGAAAAATAATTACTGCCCTTTCTTATATTGACCATACGTTTTCTCTTTGTCTTGGTTTTATTCAACACCCTTTTCATTCGTCATTTAGCAGTCCATGGATTCTCGTTATGCGTCTACTGTATAAGAATGTAAGCACCAAAAACCCAGACTTAACAAACAGGATCGTCATAGTTGGATCCCACAGAGGATGTTCATTGTGTGTGTGTGTGTGTGCACTAAAGGATATAGAGCCTGGTAAGGAATAGATAAATGTGCCCGTAAACTCATGAAAATCTCCTACTACGTCATTATTACATTTATATATATACACTTGATATATAACCTCAGGGAACTCTTAAACGAATTTATTTTTGCAGATGTTCAGGCAATCATATCAACAACAGAAGACCAGCTACAACAACACATTAACAGACTCCAGTTATCATGTAATGAATTCAATATTATTCTTCTTCGAACGCTCCACAACATCGACCACTTTTAACCACTCTGTGTGATTTGTATGTGATCTGAGCCTAAGAGCGAATGTACTTGGGCCAGTTATGCGCCTACAAGTAGGCCAGCACATCCGATTTCTGCTATGTTTTTTTATTTACTAGGGTAGCTTCCCTAGGTCCTACATCAGTCGCCTCTTAGGACATGCCTCGTAGCTCGCAGTGGTACTATTCTTTGCTTCCTTGCGGGCCCCGGCACCACACGGGCGGAATATAATATGAGAATAAACATCGACAAAACCGAAGTAATGACATTCTCCAGAGAGAAAAGCACTACCAATATCTCCATCGACAATGGCTCGTTAAAACAAGTAAAAGACTTTACATACCTGGGGAGCATTTTTTCAGCAAATGGAAGAATAAATAATGAAATTCAACACAGATGCAACAAAACAAATCAAATGATAGGACAAATGGCACCAATCTTAAAATGCAAACATGTCACCATGAACACAAAAGAGCAATGTTCAACACAATCTTTCTCCCACATTATGCTACCAGAGCCAAACCTGAATGATGACAACAAACGAAAGAATAAAACTAGTCACGACAGAGATGAAGTGTCTACGCAGAATGCTGGAGGTAACAAGAAGAGGCCGGTTGAGAAAAGAAGACATCCGGAAAAAAGTGAGTACAGCATCAGTACTAAACTTTATCAAGAAACAACAAATTAAATGGTTCTGCCACATAAGCAGATTACCACCAGACAGTGTACCTCAAAGAGCAATGCTGCTCCGATACAATGGGTACAAAACAAAAGGCAGGCCACGCAAAAGATGGACCTCAGAGATAACAGAGACAACTTATTCTTCTTCTTTGCGTTCGTTCTTTACGACCAATTTTAATCACTCTTTGTGATATGTTTGATCTTCGCCAAGAACGTGTATACGTTGCACATTGGTTTGGTAGGCCCTAAACGCATAGACTTCTACAGTTTAGGACACATGCATCCGATTTCATCCAAACCTCCTTAGTCGCCTCTTACGACATGCATGGCAGGTAACAGTGGTTCTATTCTTTACACCCCAAATTTGGGCCCCGGTAACCACTCGGGCGACAGAGGCAACGAAAGACACTATCAACGAAGCGCACACAAAGGCCCGTTCTAGAAATCTCTTCTTGACCTGTCGCTGTGAGGCAAAACAGAATTGAAGAAAAGAAAGTTATACAGTAGAAAAACCAGTGGCTGTTAAATCAGAGGGTGCAATCAATGGTCAGCGGGTATTCCACAGAGGGTCTATTTTCTATTGTCTATTCCCAGGTGGAAGATGTAGTTGGCTGTCCACTCTTGCCGTTAAGCGTAGGGATGGGAGCTTTAATTTGCGTTCTAGGGCTGGATGAGTTGCCCGTGTTGTATTGTATCCGTGTTTATATAGTGTGGTCTTGATATTGTCTCTCCATCTTTTTCTTGGTCTTCCTTAGTTCTAGTACCCGATCTCTTTTATTGTATGCTATTATTGGTGGTTGGTTGTATTTCATTCTCATTAAATGTCCAAACCACTGCATTTGTTGTCTTTCGATATATTCGGTGCATGAAGTTATGCCCACTCTGCTTCTGATGTCCTTATTTTGTAGTCTTTCCTGGTGACTCCCACTGCCTTCCTCAAGCATTTCATTTCACACGTGGTGAGCTTTCTGTGATGTGTTCTGTAACAGAGAATGACACTGTTATTTACACAGATACGTTGACTGTCATCTGCGTATAGCAATGGTCTTTCGTGGTATAGTGGGATAGCTGTTAGAGAAGAGAGCGGTGCTTTTTATGTGAATACTACATGTAGTAGTATAACTATGGAAGTTATGGTCGTGACCAAGACAGTGGCCCGGCTGGGAACACAGAGCGTCACACTGTCCACATTCTCAGTAACTCATTGAGCATGTCCAGAAAGGTCCGTGTGGGTTGTATGCGAAGACATTGGCTGTTTTTGTTTTCTTTCGTCCGCTTTCAACTCAGACGAAGTTTCATCTCTGAAACTGATTTTTGCGTGAAAATCTGTTTTTCCAATTTCTTACAATGGCAGCAGTGTGCACATTGTAAATTACTTTACACTAGCAGCCGTGTGCTCAATGTACTCGTAATTAGTATTCCCTCGCCATACAGACAGATTTTCTCCGACTTCAGAGGTACTCACGTTATCGTCCTGAGTAAGACCAGGGACTCGAACAAATGCCGGACAGTAGGTTCGAACCCGAGCTGTGAGGCGTCTCACAGCTAGCAGGCCGAGCTACTATCAACTACTCTAGGCAGTCCCCGACATTGGCTGTAATCTGTGTTGAGTTTAGGCACAACCAACTCTAGATAATTTTATCTAGATAAGTTTATAGTTGGCTCTGGTTTAGGACTGTCGAGAGTCATCTTCATGAACATGTATGAGTCCGGGCAAATGAACAAGCAGACAACTTACAGGAACGATCATAAGTAGTACAAGAGCTAGAGTGATGAACAGGGCTGATATCCCTAATGCCATAAGGGAGACAGGTCTGATAGAGGATTTATATGATGACTTGCGTCAGTGTGTTACCGGGCTCACAAGGGAGCAAAAATAGTACCAATACTACCTACAAGACATGTCGTTAGATGTGTCTGAGGTATGGGCATAGGGAAGCTACCCTAGTAAATAAAAACATCGCAGAAATCGGATGTCCTGGCCTCCTTGTAGGCGCATAACTGGCACAACGTACAATCGCTCTTATGCGCATATCACAAAGAGTTCTTCTTCTTCTTCTTCTTTGCGTTCGTTCTTTATGACCAATTTTAATCACTCTTTGTGATAGGTTTGATCTTTGCCAAGAACGTGTATACGTTGCACATTGGTTTGGTAGGCCCTAAACGTATAGACTTCTACACGTTTAGGTCACATGCATCCGATTTCAGCCAAACCTCCTTAGTCGCCTCTTACGACATGCGTGGCAGCTAACAGTGGTTCTATTCTTTACACCCCACATTTGGGCCCCGGTAACCACTCGGGCAACAAAGAGTTGATTAACAAGTGATCGATATGGAACGTTCCAAGAAAAAGTTGGTAACTTTGATTTTACGCTCATGTCCCGATGCAAAAACTTGACATCCACCGTGACGTTGCTAGATTTGAGCACTATACGGGGAGTAGAAGACGCTTCATCAACCAACACAAGACTGGAATTATCAGCGTCCGATTGTTGGGGTTATACTAAAGACGAGAAGGTTAAGCCCCGACGTCATGTAGAACAGGCACATCCGAATTTCGGACACATATTTTTTGCATATTATCCAACAGAACATAAATTTGTTCAGACAGGTAACTGAAGATTTTAAAAACAGAAAAAACACACTTAAAATTACATAATCCGCAGTTATACTGTAGCATGCTATCAGATCTAATTAGTCATAGGGAGATTGTCAGAGCTGACTCATGCCAGCTTGTCAAGTGAGACTGTATTCACTGGATGGGAATTTTGTTGTTTTCAATGAGCTTGTTTGGTTGATAAGTCAGCTCTATCTCTCCATATCTTCTTCCTCGAACACTCCATATCGACCACTTGTTAACCACTTTTTATGATTTGTATGTGATCTGACCATGGAACGATTTGTATGTTGTGCCAGTTAGTGCCTACACTGAGCCAGAAAATCCGATTTCTGCGCCGCTTTTTATCTACTAGTGTAACTTCCCTAGACACTTATCTCAATCGCCTCTTACGACATTCCTTGTAGATCACAGTGTTACTATTCTTTGCTCCCCGTTAGAGCCCCGGCAATACAAGGCCGCTCTCTCCATATATTATCTCGTGGTTTCCATTTTGTGGGCTGCAGGACTGACATAAAGTTACACAGAAAGACACGTCTGTTTTGTACTTTTCTTTCCTGTAGTATTTTTGAGCATCAACAAGTGCTTGTTACTTAGTTAAGAAATATGTTGAGAGTTCTCCGGCGGCACTTGAGTTTGTTTATTGCAGTACCGTCTTCGAGTAGGATGAGGGCATATCTAATCAAGTCGCTGTTGTCTTACTCGATTCATGCATCGCGAGATCTATATTAGGGGGATACGTTTGGGTATAATCTCTTTTTATTTCTCTATTTCTCTTCTCAAAATCAAAGAAAACTGACTAATGCTACAAATAAGAAAAGAGGAAATTTAGGTATTTTAGACATATAAAAAGACACGAAGGGCTGGAGAAGACCATCATGAAAGGGGACATACCGGTAAAGAGGAGAAGAGGAAGACCATGAAGAAGATGAATTCAGGGGTGTAACTGATGGTTTGAAGAGGATGGCTACAGAGGCGGAACATCTGGCCTACGAGAGAAATTCAGAAGGACTGTTAGGGTGGCAGTTCTGCTCAGGACAAGCCATTTGATGATGATGATTTCTCTTATTACTTTCTTTTTTCCCTTTTTTTTCAACTTATTACTTGATTATAGGAGACCATCAGAGCTGATTCTTGATCGGATGGAAACTAAAGCGTACGCACATTTCCATTGTTTCGTGTGAATCAATTTTCCTGGATATAGCCTACGAGTATTTGCTCTATGCTGCGAGAGAGAAAACATGTTGATTACAAAAGCGTATATATAGTGAACAAACGACAATGAGATAGTGGACATGCTTGCATCAACAACATTGTTTATAAGGATTTGAGGATAGATAGGGGAGACGGGATGTCCTTCGGTGTCTTCACAACTTACTGTTGGATGAGGACAATAAAATAGATGTTGAATTGACCCAGCGATTTAAAGAGTTCTGAGTTATCCGTTGTACAAATGGTTTTTTTAAAAAAATTGCTACCGAGTTTTAGAGAGTGAAAAACCTCTTTCTTTAATCCGAGACACAACATTTCAACCTAAGATCAGGTCTTTCCGTTTGTTTGTTATAGCAAGGCATGTTGATCAACAAACATAAAAGATTAAAAATAAAATCATTACGGACAATTTAAAGTAGACATGTACTTAGTCAACTACAATAGTCAACTAGAAGATTTGGATTTTGCAGATGATATTGCCTTGTTAAGTAGAAACAACCAAGATATGCAAAGAAAAACAGACAACTTGTCATCTATAGCATCAAAAGTTGGACTGCAGATAAGCTATGAAAAACAAATATAATGAAGACACCTAAGGCAAGTAATGCAGATATCACACTGGAATCTAAAATGATAAAATAACAGAGCAGTTCACCTATTTATGTAGCAATTTTGAATGCACGGGAAATGTTAAAAAAGAAATTACGATACGAATTGACAAAGCAACATCAGCTTTTAAAAGTCTAAATAAAATATGGAACTGCAAGTTATATAGCATTAAAACTAAATTACAATTTTCAATTCAAATGTTGTATCAATCCTAACATATGCCAGTGAGAGTTGGAAAATGACTAGAGATATAGAAAGCAAGTTGAATGCATTTGGAAACAGATGTCTGCATAAAATAATGAATATAAAATGGAACGAATTCAGGAGAGGTGATGAAATCAGAGACGTCTGGTCAACCTAGTGACAACTGTTATAAGAAAGAGAAGATGGAGATATGTTGGACATACCTTGAGGAGAAATGATCAACGAATATCAAAGCAGGCATTGAAGTGGGATGCAAAGGGTTCAAGAAGAGAGGTCGACCTAGGAGACCTAAAACGAACTTTGCCGAGAGAGGCGGAAATATCGGTCTCAGTTCCATGGAGGAGATTGAGCGAGTTGCCAGGATAGAGCGGTATGGAGAAATTACTTGCAGGCCCTATGTAACGTATAATTATGTACTTAGTACTTGCGCTCTCTTATTTCATAAATCATATTCAGTGATCTCAATGTCGTAATATCGTGTATTCATTAACATTAGTAATACAGTTCTAGGAATATGAATGGGAAAGCATGAGACTTTACTCACATCAGCAACGTCTGAGTAAGCACTTTTGCGTATGGTTAAACACTAGATGCAATATTCATACATCACATTTATCAGCGTTGTCCAGTCAGATTATACCGAGGATGAGTATTCAAGATAGAGCTAGGCAGAGTTTGGATATTGCAACTGCAGTTGAAGTGAAAGCTTACACAACCAGGTCAACCTACTTGTAGTAGGTGAATAAATTATATAATATTGTGTAATGTTGTTTTGATTTTTGCTAACTATGTCAATGTCAGTTTTGTATTTGAAAAAGGGGACTTTGGTAGTGAACTGTTTAATAAAAATTTAATTAGTTTTAAACGAGTACTCTAGTATGTTAATCATAAAATGTAGTTTTATTTATTCACTTTCAGTTTCAGTCTGAAACTGAATCCAATATAATATTTTTTAGGGAATCCACATCTTCTTCTTCGAACGCTCTATATCTAGTCTCGACCATTTGTTACCCACTCTTTGTAATTTGTATGTGATCTGAGCCTAAGAGATTGTATGTTGTTACAGTTATACGCCATACAAGTAGGCCAGCACATCCGATCTCTGGGATGTTTTTTTATTTACAAGGGTAGCACTGTAGCTTCCTAGGTCCTACATCAGTGACATCTTACTTAAAACATGTCTTGTAGGTCGCAGTGGTACTATTTGCTTCCCTGAAGTTCCCTTGCGAGCCCCTGCACCACATGAGACGAGGAATACCACATGATTCTGTTATATATTACTACTGATTCTCTGATTCTCTCTATCATGTATTTACTAACTAAAACTAACTTAGTTTGCAAGTGATAAAAGGATTTGTCAACTTTAACAACAATTAATATATTTTTGTATAGATTCACATCTCATAAGAGATTTCTTATGTTTTTTTTCTCTTGAATTTCCAGGTGTCAGTTGAGGGAAACATTGGCTCCGGAAAAACTGTAATGTTAAATTACTTCAGCAACACCAAAAATTGTGAGGTATATTGATATCATGTTCGATATTTCTTGTTCACTGTACAGCACTGGAATATATGTTGTGTAATTTTATATCAGGATGTTTGGAAACATGTAAATAATGAATTTTAAAGTTAAAAGACATTTACAACAGGAATGAAAATTCTCTGATGCTATGATATAAAAAAAGTTTAAAATTTGTCTAAACTGTGAACTATTGGTTACTAAACTGACTTCATTGCACTCTGGGCAGACCCATAGGTGCTCAGTCTGCTCCAACAGATATTGAAGAGTATGCATACTGATGGTTCCTGTGGCTCGCTGATTAAACACACCTCTCACTCTGCCTCTCAGGCATCAGTTCGACTTGAACAACGGGTAACTCCAAACTGCCTAAATCGCTGATTGATTCAGCATCGGTTTTAGTGTCTCATCCAACAGACAGTCGGAAGAGACAGAAAATATCCCCTTATCCATCTTCAACTCCCCAACAATCAATGCTGTTGATGCAAGCCTGTGAACTCTACTACAGTACAGCTAACTAAAGATTAGAAACTTATTCCTGAAGATTTAAGAATCTAGTATGATTGGTGGCCTGGGTGTATAAGAAGACGATTTGACTTCTGTGTTTGCATAAAACAATAGATATCTACTTTGTTTAAAGTTACCAAAATATTTTGTTTGTATAAAAATTGCAAACATAGTTCAAATTTCCTGATCAACATCCTTTGTACATTGGACAAAATCACATGTGCTCCACAATGCAACAGCCATCTTAATGATCCCACGCTCATTGGTGCTCAAGTGATGTTGGTTGGCATATCTTCTCTCTATCTACTTGAGACACAGAGCACACCATTTTTATGGGTTTGGTTGAAATCGGATGCCCGTGTTCTAAATGTGAAGAAGAATTTGGGGGGTGTTCAGGTGATTTGGGGTCGGTGGCTCCTTAAATAAGAAATTAATAATAAATATTTTAAAATAAATTATTCTCGTGATTTTGCGATTGAATAATCTTAAAAGTTTTAATTCATCTTATCCCGTCTTACATGACAGTCCATTTTTCATAAATTTTCTATTTCATGCATATAATCATTTGAAAATGAACCATGTATGGCAGAAAAATATATCAATTTTTCAATTTTCTATGTCAAAGAGAACATAGATATGTGGGGGTGGGGTTGATAAACTGTTATAATATGGAGGGGCATTACAAAGTTTATGTTGTGCAAAATGGGTGGTGGGCCGAAAAAGTTTGGGAATCTGTTATAGAGACACATGGTTGGAGAAGACCATTATGCAGGAGGCATCCGCAAAGAGGAGAAAAAGAAGACCGCAGAGAAGATGAATTCAGGATGTAACTTGTGGTGGGACAACTGGACTATGAAAAAGAGAAATTTCAAAGGACTGTTAGGGTGGTAAAGTTCTGCTCAGGACAAGCTATTTGATGATGATGATTATCTTTATATTAACTTTATAGTATCACATTCGCTGAGATATACTGTAGTATTTTGATGG
>JADZMA010002573.1:0-11627 GCA_020796225.1 Arion vulgaris
TTTTTTTTTTTAGTTTATATACAACTTTCAAATAATCATTGTAAAAATGAAAAAGTAAAAATTAAACAAAAAATTTCTTTAAAAAGTAACCCCTATTATTTTGGGTAGAAGCCCCCCACAGCCCTTATGAAACCCCCTCTTCTATTCGGTATTTTGCTAGTAAAAATATCTACTTCTATACAGTTTGTATATATGCAGTAAATTTTCTACTACCAGTTTGTTATATGCAAGTATAAATATCTCTACTATAACAGTTTGTATAAAATCAAGTATAAATATCTACTACTATACAGTTTGTATATATACAAGTATAAATATCTACTACTATTACAGTTTTATATATGCTAGTATAAATATCTATTATATTACTTAAAATGTATATATGCAGTATAAATATCTATACTATTACTATACAATGTATATATTATATTTTTTTTTGCAACAGATAGTTAATATGTAAACTATCGCTTCTATGATTCAACTTTCTCCAGTTCTTACTCAAATGATGTCAGTTGAATCCAAACCAACTGTCCCTTCGATGCCTAATGCTTTCAGTGGGTTGCTTTTCCCCCAACTTTCATTTTTTACAAACATGATTTTTACAACTTTCTGATTTGCTATAGTGAAACAATGACCCAAAAATACAACTCTTTCTTAAGAATCTTTTATAGAATTTGCTATATGATTATGGTGTGTCTTTTTTAAGTCATGAGTCAGTATCACGGTTGTCTGCAGTCTTCTCTGTGCCATTGGTCATTATCCATAGTTGTCTGCAGTCTTCTTTAGAGTCATTGGTCAGTATCACACGTTGTCTGCAGTCTTATCTGGTCATTGGTCATATCACACCACGCTTGTGCTTGTCTGGTTCATTTTTCATTATCAACTGTCATAGAATTCGGGTGAAAAGCCTAAGGTGTGCAGGCATCATATGATGCCCTACTAGATCTCCTCAGCAAACTGATACCCGACATCGTGCATGCCCCTCTTGTCTTTATCAGATTTTTTGGGAACTGGTGATGTGAGAGTTGAATTTGGATGAGAACTGGTGATGTGAGGAGACTGAACATTGGTTCGAGAACTGGTGATGTGAGGGCTGACTTGGTTTAGAACTGGTGATGTGAGAGTTGAATATTGGTTGAAGAACTGGTGATGTGAGGGGACTGAACATTGGTTAGAGAACTGGTGATGTGGAGACTGAACATTGGTTAGAGAACTGGTGATGTGGGGACTGAGCATGAGAGCAGTCATAGTCAGTTTTTTTAATAAACATCATTACCATCAATAATGAAAACCGTCTGGAGATTTCATAGATAAACAAAGAATGAAGTGGTTTGGCACTTAAAAAGGAATCATCCAAAATCCCCAGTTACAGAGTCTTCTCAACAGAACATCGGAAGAAGCAGAGGGAAACCACGGGAAAAAAATGGTTAGATGGCGTGCAGAATCCTGTGAAAGAGCAAAATAACAATCCCAACCACCCGAAGGCGAAGACAAAACGAAAACCACGACACTGGGCAACAACCCCCGGGCAGTGTGACGACAAAAGAAGAAGAAGAGAAACTTGAGAAAATCTCATATTTGGAATATCTTGCTCTCATAATTACCAACAATGGAGATTGACGAAAAAGTTAAGACTGCGGGCCCAGGGGTGATCAGCATGAAGGGGACTATGGGACGACAAAATAGAAACAAAGTAAAACTTCAGATATATATATTCTCTGTGGCACATATTGATGTGAATCGTGGACCTAACCTGACTTAAAGTACAAAATTAAACTTTTAAAACAAGATGCTCAGAAGTTCTTGAACATTTACAATTTGTAGACGGATTCTGATATAATTTTAGGAACATAAACTCACTTTATGCATCACATCTACTGGGGTTTTGCTGTGCACGGTGTTAAAATCTGATTTGGTTATAGGATGTCTATTAGATCTGATTGGTTATAGAAGTCTATTAGATTTAATTGGTTATAGAGAAGTCTTTAGTCTAATTTTTTATAGAGTACTCAAGATCTGATTGGTTTAGAAGTCTATTCAAACTGTTTAAAAATGATTGTCATGCTTCTATAATTAATTTTCTTCAACTAGGCAAAGTAACATCATTTTTGGTGTATTACAATTCAAAATTACTCCTCATTTCCAATCAGCAAAAGTTGTCAAAGAAACTTTTTAAGTTGTTAGTTGGGACATCTTGTTGATGTCAAGAAGTACATATATTATATTTAACTTTGACATTTAGTTTGTTAATATATATTTGTTATATCTAACTATGAAATATTAGTTCTAATTATACTTTTTTTCATACATGCAAATTAGTTCTTTTAACAATTTGTAATGCTGGGGAAAAATTCTCAATGAATCATCATAATGGAGTACTAAAAAAACGGGACAAATCTGGGGTTTAATCACATCTTAAGACATCAAAAATACAACTTTTTGTCTGAGAATCCAGCCCCTGCCAACTACTGTGCAAGCTTTCTAACTCAAGACATTGTGTACAAGTCAACACCCACCAGTCTCGTACTAGCTCTACTAAATCAAGCATTGTGTTTGATGGGCTTCCTCCCGCCTTTTTCCCTCAACGCGGCGTCAAGCATGGTGTTGCCCAGACTCTTTGGGATATTTCTCCTGCTTCTGTTATGCTTTCGAATCAGCACAAAAGAATATTTCTCTACAAAGATCAGATGGAAAATTTAAACAACATGGTGCGGCGTGAAAACCAAAGTAAAAAGGTCATCATCGGGAAACTTGCTGTTTGCAATGTAGATTAACATAAAACCCCGAGAAAGAACTATCATCTCATAGACAGATTTTGCAGCATCCAGCAATTCAGCTAACTATCACCAAGAAAACAAATATCATGTTACAAGATATGAGCTCCATCTATCAACATTGGTAGTCCTACATTAAAGTCAACAACTACATACCTTAACTCTATCATCAGCAAACCTCTCCATGAATGTTTAATTGTAATTGCATTGAAAATCACTGCTATGTTCAAATTGTAAAACATTGCCAGGGAAAATAGGGCTTTCACAAAACACCAGACACAAGTATATAAGGCTTGTGTTCTCAGCCTCTACTGTTGGTAGTGAGACGTGGACCATATCTAGACAAGAACATCGTCTCAACACCATCACACCTGTCTCAGACAAAATTACAACATCCGATGGCAGGACCACATCTCAATAGAAATACTGTCAACTCAAAAGCGGTCTAGACAGCATGGGCGCCTTGATACCTTCATTGATGCCCATTGCACCTGGGCGTGATCTCTCATGCACATAGACAAAGATTTGGGAGGCTGGCCAAAGACAGGCCAAGCATAGCGAGCGGTAGTGAAGGTGGCTCAAAAAGAAAAAAAAAAACCACGCTAAAAGGCGAAGGGGGCAAAAGGAATATCCCATGTATCGCTCCTTTTCTCAATTTCTGCGCAGCTTGTGCAAATTGCCACTCCAGAATTGACATTGCCTACAAAAACGTGATTCAACCAGAACCAACTATGTGCAAAACATTGTCCCTGAGACAAAGGTCAATGATGTGATGTACTTTGCTTCTAAAAAGTTAATTTCAACACTTTTAGATGATTATTATATCTATCAGATTATAAAGAGAAAAATTCGTTTATAACACACATGCTTATAATAATGATTAATTTCCATTTAACGCAAGATGATTATTATATCTATCAGTTAGGGAAGGAAAAATTCAGCTAAACACATGCTTTAATAAATGATTAATTTTCCCACATTTAACAGATGATTATTATATCTATCAGATTTGAAGGAAAAAAATGTCATAACACATTTATAATAAATGATTAATTTAAACACATTTAACATAGATGATTATTATATCTATCCAGATTATGAAGGAGAGAAAAATATCAGCTCATACATGCTTCTAATAAATGTTTAAATTTTCCCAAATTTAACATAGTATTATTATATCTATCAGATTATGAAGAGAAAAATGTAAATATAACACATCTTATAATAAATAATTAATTTCAACAATTTAACATAGATGATTATTATACCCTATCAGATTATGAAGGGAAAAAATTCCTATACATTTATAATAAAAATTAATTTCACACATTTAACATAGTAGTTATTATATCTATCTGAATTATGAAGGAGAAAAATATAGTTTAACACACATGCTTCTAATAAAATTAATTTCAAACATTTAACATAGATGATTTTATATCTTCAGATTATGAAGGAAAAATGTCAGCTAAAAACTCTTCTAATAATGATTAATTTCACACATTTAACATGAATGATTATTAAATGTATCAAATTATAAAGGGAGAAAAATTCCTATAACAAAATGCTTTAATAATGATTAATTTTCCTTCATTTACATAGATGATTATTATTGTATCAGATTATAGAGAAAAAATTCAGCTATAACACATGCTCTAATAAATGATTAATTTAACATTTTAACATAGATGATTTTATATGTATCAAATTAAAGGGGAAAAATGTCAGCTATAAAAATAATTTCCATCATTAATTACCCCCTTTAAATTTTGTAAGTTTTATTTCTAAAACCCAGCACCCCTGATTGACTAAACAATTCTAACTGGATATTCTTATTAATATATAATTATATACAAGATCTTTATTGTGATTGAAGTTTACAGAAATAAAAAAACACTCAAATTTTCTTTGTTTGTTCCATTACTGTCTTATGTTAAATTTTCTCACTGTTACAGTACCTATCACCTTTACATTACTTGTCTTACTGTTTACATTACCATGTTTTCTTTCATTCTATCTTACTTTCATTACTTTCTTATACTTCTCTTACTGTTCATTACCTGTCTCACTGTTCATTACTTGTCTTATTTACATTACTTGTCTTACTTTAAATTCACCTGTCTTACTTTTTACATTCCTTATCTTTGTTTACTTTTACCTGTCTTTCTGTTACATTCTTGTCTTACTATTCATTCCTGTCTCACTGTTACATTACTTGTCTTACTGTTACATTACTTTCTTACTTTACATTGCTTGTCTTACTTTACATTACTTGTCTTACTGTTACATTACCTGTCTTACTGTTCATTCTATTTTTACTTACATTACTTCTTACTTTACATTGCTTGTCTTACTGTTACATTACTTTCTTCTGTTCATTCCTGTCTTACTGTTACATTACTTATCTTTTTACATTACCTGTCTTACTGTTCATTACTTGTCTTACTTTCATTATTTCTTCTGTTATTATGTCTTACTGTTACATTACCTGTCTTATGTTACATTACTTTCTTACTGTTCAATTGTCGTACTGTTCATTACTTATCTTCTGTTACATTACCTGTCTCATTTACATTACTTGTCTTACTTTCATTCTTGTCTTACTTGTTACATTGTTCTTTTCATTCCCTTCTTCTGTTACATTACTTATCTTATATTACATTACCTGTCTTACTTTACATTACTTGTCTTACTGTTACATTCTTGTCTTATGTTACATTACCTGTCTCCTGTTACATTACTTGTCTTACTTTACATTACTTTCTATTACATTATTTCTTCTGTTCATTACTTATCTTACTGCTTTACTTGTCTTCTTTATTACTTGTTTTCTGTTACATTACTATCTTACTGTTACATTACTCGTCTTATGTTCATTTACTAACCCTACTTTATAATTTTGTGCGTCAACTGCCCTCCTTAGGACAAACGGAAAAGGTACTGTTAATAATAACTAATCCCGGGAAAGAACTGGAGTGGGTGAGAGTCGTGACTCTTTACCATTCTCTCAACTCTTCTGCTTCGTCGCCTCTGTAGCGGAACGACGATTTTCTCGATAGTCACGGATGCTGGATTTCTTTGTAGGCGCTTATGCGGATAAGTGCTTGCTTCTCCCTATGCGGCACGTTCAGAAATTTCTCAGGAGGGGTCTCATACCAGCATAGAACCCAATTCTGACGGGTGAAACTTGCTTAACTTTCCCCTCATGGGTTTCCTTGGGAAAGTCTTATTCCCTATCTCTCCATTCTTTCAGTCTGATCCTGAGACGTTCAATCTTCTTCCTGGTGGCGTACAGACGGACAGAACCTTAAGGATATTTGGTTCCAAACCAATATCCCGAGTCATTTGCTCCCTCCAGTGTGGGGTCGGGGCTGCAACTTGTGCTTATGTAATACGAAACCCGCGGTTCTTTTCTAAAAGCCACGTTCGTTGTTGAAGACAGTTTCACGTACGGGTCCATAATATCTATGCCGTATCTGCAAACGGTGCCAAGGCCTATATTGGGGAAAACCCGGGAGGCTCGGGGCCGTTCACCTTGCGCAATATCCCATTCTCTGTGACCCTGTCTACCCCTTTCAATGCTGGCCATTCAGGGCTACGATGTCCAGGGCCCAGCCATCCCATCATGTTCCTCTGTGATCTAGTCGATTTCTCTGGAGAAAACGGTTGATTTCTTTATATGTACCTTCACGACCACTTCAGCTCAACGTATTACATTCTTATGCTTTAGTACTTTCTCTTATTCTTTGTAATCTATATGGTATATTTGCATTATTACATTCTTATACTTCTTATACTTTTCTCTTCATCTTTTTAATCTATTAATTTTATGTTATTATTCAAGTTATAAATTTACTATATGTTTCATTGTTTCTTTTCCTTCTATTTCTAGATTTTTATGTTTTTTGTGTTACATTTATTTTTTATTCGTTTTTATTCCAGACATTCGTTTTTATTTCAGTTTTCTTGATACGTTTGTGTTGGTCGTCCATTTTGTGTTCATTTTAATTTTCACTCCTGTTTATTCATTTTGTGTAAAAGCTTTTGGTGTTTATCTCACATGTTCTGTATTTTGTAAAACATATACTTTGTTTGTACGTGTTTCTCTAGATCATAATTCTCAAAAATTTTTGTACCCCACTTTCAATATAAATTTGTAACCCCATATTATATATAATATATATATATATGTATATATATATATATATATATACATGCTCTATTTTCACTTTAACATGAAAATTGTATTATTTCTGTCATCATGGTCAATTTTCAAATGATTTTCAATTGATACATGAAATAAAAATTTATGCAAAAAATGGATCGTGTAGATGGGCTTAAAATGAATTAAATGCAAAATTCAAAATTTTATAAATTTTTCAAATGAAAAAAAAGAACCCAATCCTTTATTTTATGACCAGCGCACGAGGCGAATACCACTTTAACGCTGCTCTCATTATCTGTGTAAACCCGTCCAGTGTTTTCCTGGGGTCGGAAAAAGCAAGTTCAAACTGCAAAATGCTGATACGCGTTTGAAGGGTGAGAATGTTCCTACTCTGAATAAACTCACAGTTTCCAGAAAGAAGGCCGAAGTGTAATGGTTTAACAGGTCGTCCCAATCAAACATTGGCGATGCGACCTTTCCCTTTACCTTTCGTGGAGGATGCTGTTTGCGCAACATGTGTCCCCACCGCTGAGCATGTTTCTAATCCGGGAAAGACTCATATGGGCAGAAAGGCGCATGGTGAACATACTCTTAGCGAAAATGCAAAGCCAATTACGGCACAATGATCGTGCTCTTGCAATACGAAACCCCCTGACAGACCATAAAATTGGTTTCCATTTTCCAAAAGCACTTTACGGACAATTGGTTCCACCATTGTTAATATATCTAGAGACTATTTTTTCATAACACCATGTAAAGTCGTTTCCTGTTCCATTCTATTTCTGTCCCCTCCAAAAATTGTTTTTCCTCTTTAGATGTGATATTTTATTAATCATTTTGTAAGTTAACAAAAAACTATTTAATAATGGCAGTAATGATTCTCAACAGCGACTGTCTGCAGTTAAGCCTACAACTATTTATTCATGGATTAACAATGATAATAATGAATCTAGTGAGGACAGTAACAGAAGTAGTTAGTGAAATTTTGGGAAACTGATTTTTATTAGATATTCTTGCAATTTAAATAAACTACAATTTCTAATGAAAAGATGCTAAAACAGAGCCAGATATGTCAAACCTCATTAATCAAATTCTTAGAACAGAAAGGATGACGACTATGTTATTTGTCAATGGGTATTCTAAAGTTTGATGAAATTTTTACTTTGGACCATTGGACAGCTTAAACATGTTTGGGAAGTTCATCTTTCATCAAAATCTTTAATTACATTAAAAAATACATTTAAAGCTTAAAGTCTTTAAAAATCAAATACAGCAAGTAGTGTTTGTAATAGATCTTTCAATTCTGCACTTTGTTTTATACAGTTTGTCTCTGTTGTTGAATGTGAAAGTTATAACAAATTTGTAAGGACATCTTCCTTAACTTTCTTTCTCAAAACAATTGCGAAAAAAGGCGGTTTTGTATGCGTATTGCAAGAGTTAAAAGAGCAATGAACACAGAAACACCCGAAAAGTGACCGTCCATGACTAGTCTAGAACGTTTTAAATTTTCCCTAAACCGGGCGACACATAGAAAAATTTAAAGTAGTAAATGTTTTTAGTAGATCGAAGCCAAAATATACAGCGTTAAAAATATCATTAAAGAGTGCTCATCATACGATGCAAAAAGAACCCAACTCAGTCAGAAAAGGCTGGAAAGTACAAAAGACGCTTTGGTGTAGATCCAAAACCGAAATATCGCGATAAACGGACAAACAAACCACAAAAAAGCATATGACCCCACGCCACATATGACTACAAAACAGCATATGACACAAAACAGCATATGACTATAAAACAGCATATGACACCACCACATTGACTACAAAAACCGCATTGACCCCACCAGCATAGACCAAAACAGTATATGACCCCACCAGCATATGACACAAAACAGCATATGACTACAAAAAAGCAATGACCACACCAGCATATGACCAAAAACGCATTGCTCAAAACAGCATATGACCCCCAGCCTATGACCACACACCCGCATATGACCACAAACGGGATTGAACACCAAGGCTACAAAAGCACGATGACTGCATGGACGATAAAAGCATGTGACGGCGAACAGCATATAACGACAAAAAAGCACATGACAAAGCAGCATGTACCGACAAAATAGCATATGATGACAAAAGAGCATATGACGATAAAACAGGGAAAATGACTACAAAACAGCATCAAATAACTGACATATACTGGCAGACGAAATCATCAAGACATACAACTTTACAAATGTTGACAGCACTGAGGACATACTTTATTGGACATAACGAATATAAATGATATTCATTATGAGGAACTCAGAATATAACAGTATACATTTATGAGGAACTAACAGAACATAAATGATATACATTTATGAGGGAAATAACAGAACATAATGATATACATTTGAGGAACTAACAGAACATAAATATATACATCCCCACCTTGTCTGTTTTCGTCTTGGATTTTTTGCCTGGCAGGACTTACCGTCTCTTCCTCCTTGATGTGTACTCATTGTACACCTCCATACCTCACTCCGACGGACTTCAAGCTCTCCAGTTCTTTCTCGACAGGAGAACTAACCCACTGTCTCCACCTCGGCTCTCCTTCGTCTTGCAGAACTAGTACTAACTCTCAACTCCTTTCAGTTCAATGACCAGTTCTTTGAGCAGATCAGTGGGTCGCCATGGTCTAAATGGGACCCAGTTATGTGTCTATTCATGGGTCATCTTGAGCACCTAAGTATAATTCCTATGATGGCCTCTTCCGTCTGTGTATCATAGATACATTGATGATTATATTGGCATTACCGATATGCCTGAAACCGATTTGTCACGCTTCATTAATTTCATTAATCTCTTCAATCCGGCTATTCGGTTTACATCACACATCTCTACCTCTTGTGTCAACTTTCTTGACATCACTATCACTATCAACCTATCACCATCACTCATCAGTTTACTAAAGCCTACTGATGCACATAGTTTCTTCTTTACCTCTTCCATTCCCAGGCTTGTCGTGATTCTTTCCATTCTCTCACTCTTGCCCTTACGTCGCCTCTGTAGCGAGGACGACGATTTTCTCGATAGACTCACGAGATGCTGGATTTCTTTCGTAGCGCTTATACCCGGATAAGGTGCTTGCTTCTGCTATGCAGTGCGTTCAACAAATTTCTCCAGGAGGCTCTCTCAACAGCATAGAACTTCCAATTCTGACAGGGTGAAACTTGTCTACTTTCCCACCCTCATAGTTCCCTTGTGAGAAAGTCTTATTCCGTCATCTCTCCATTCTTCAGTCTGATCCTGAGACACGTTCAATCTTCCAACACTATCCTTTGGTGGCGTACAGACAGGACAAGCCAGGATATGTTGGTTCACATCTCCTCAAGCCTAATATCCAGTCATTTTGGCACCATCAGTGTGCCGTCGGCGCTGCAACACTTGTGCTTATGTCATACAGACCGCCGGTGTCTTTTCCAAAAGCCGCGTTCGTTGTTGAAGACAGTTTCACGTGCGAGTCCCGTAATTTTATCTATGCCATTATCTGCAAGCGGTGCAACAAGGCCTATATTGAAACCGGCAGAGACTCGGTGACCGATTCGCCCAACACTTGCCGATATACGCCAATGCTCTGTGACCCCTGAGCTACCATTTCAATGTACTGGCCATTCAGGAGCTTGCGATGTCAGGTCAAGCCATCGATCATGTTCCTCTGATGATCGTAGTCGATTTGCTCTAGGAGAATCGGTTGATTTCTTTGTATGGTACCTTGCGACCACGGGCTCAACGTATTACATTCTTATGCTTCTTAGTACTTTCTCTTCCTATGCTTTGTACTCTATATAGGTATATGTTGCATGTATTCAAGTTATATATTTACTAGATGTTTCATTGTTTCTTTTCCGTTCTATTTCTAGTTTTATGTGTGTTTTTGTGTTACATTTATTTCGTTATTCGTTTTTATTCACTTTTCATAGATACAGTTGTATTTGGTCGTCCATTTGTGTTTCATTTTAATTTGTCACTCCTGTTTGTTCGTTTGTGATAAACCTTGTTGGTCGAAACGTTGCTGTTTATCGTCACTGTTTCTGTTTTTGTAAAACTATAGTACTTTGTTTGTACGTGTTTCACTATTTACAAGTTTTACTGCAGTCTTCCCCCTATTTGATTTTCTACATTATGAGAGACTAACAGAACATAAATGATATACATTATTGAGGAACTAACAGAACATAAATGATATACATTATGAGGAACTAACATAACATAAATGATATACATTATATGAGGAACTAACAGAACATAAATGATATACATTATATGAGGAACTAACAGAACATAAATGATATACATTATATGAGGAACTAACTAACAGAACATAAATGATATACATTATATGAGGAACTAGCAGAACATAAATGATATACATATATGAGAACTAACAGAACATAAATAGTATACATTATATGAGGAACTAACAGAACATAAATGATATACATTATATGAGGAACTAACAGAACATAAATGATATACATTATGAGGAACTAACAGAACATAAATGATATACATTATGGGAACTACTAACAGATCATAAATATCTACATTATATGAGGAACTAACAGAACATAAATGATATACATTATATGAGGAACTAACAGAACATAAATGATATACATTTATGAGGAACTAACAGAATAT
>JADZMA010002574.1:0-11626 GCA_020796225.1 Arion vulgaris
CACTGACAATACATAAAGCTTGCTCTGCTCGCACTTCTCTGTCAAATATCATGTCATGTTACTCCGATCGAATTCACTACTAAGAACATGATTCATAGTAATAGTAAATGACAACTATGTAATGGTCAAGTAATAGTAATGTCAATCCTAATAGTAATGATCAATGCTAATAGTAATGATCAACTAACTAATAGTAAATGATCAACTAATAGTAATGGTCAATAACATGTAATGATCAACTATAGTAATGATCAACTAACTAATATATGATACTAATAGTAAATGATCAACTACTAATAGATGTCAACTCAACTAATAGTAAATGGTCAACTAACTAGTAAATGTCAATAGCTAATGTAATGATCACACTAATAGTAATGATCAACTAGCTAATAGTAAGTGATCACTACTAATAGTAAATGATCAACTCAATAGTAAATGATCAACTAATAATAGTAATATCAATCTATAAAATGATAATCAACTATGTAAATGATCAACAATAATAGTAATGATAACACTAATAGTAAATGGATCAACTAGCTACTAGTATGATCAACTAGCTAATAGTAAAGATCAAAGTAATAGTAATGATCAACAGCTAAAGTAAATGATCAACTAGTAAAAATGATCAACTAACTAGAATGATCAACTAATAGTAAATGATCAACTAATAGTAAATGATCAACTAACTAATAGTAAATGATCAACTAGCTAATAGTAATGATCATGATCAACTAGAATGAGTCAATATAATCAGAAATGATCAACTAATAATAGTAAATGATCAACTAGACTAATAGTAATGATCAACTAGCTAATAGTAAATGATCAACTACTATATGTAAATGATCAACTAATAGTAAATGATCAACTACTATAGAAATGATCAACTAACTAATAGTAAATGATCAATTTAATAGTAAATGATCAACTAACTAATAGTAAATGATCAACTAAATAATAGTAAATGATCAACTAGCTAATAGTAAATGATCAACTAACTAATAGTAAATGATCAACTACTAATAGTAAATGATCAACTAACTAATAGTAAATGATCAACTAATAGTAAATGATCAACTAACTAATAGTAAATGATCAACTAACTAATGTAAATGATCAACTAACTAATAGTAAATGATCAACTAACTAATGTAAATGATCAACTAATAGTAAATGATCAACTAACTAATAGTAAATGATCAACTAACTAATAGTAAATGATCAACTAGCTAATAGTAAATGATCAACTAACTAATAGTAAATGATCAACTAATAGTAAATGATCAACTAATAATATAATGATCAACTAATAGTAAATGATCAACTAACTAATAGTAAATGATCAATAACTAATAGTAAATGATAACTAGCTAATAGTAAATGATCAACTAACTAATAGTAAATGATCAAACTAATAGTAAATGATCAACTAATAGTAAATGATCAATACTAATAGTAAATGATCAACTAACTAATAGTAAATGATCAACTAATAGTAAATGATCAACTAATAGTAAATGATCAACTAACTAATAGTAAATGATCAACTAACTAATAGTAAATGATCAACTAGCTAATAGTAAATGATCAACTACTAATAGTAAATGATCAACTAACTAATAGTAAATGTCAACTAACTAATAGTAAATGATCAACTACTAATAGTAAATGATCAATAACTATATAGTAAATGATCAACTAACTAATAGTAAATGATCAACTATGTAAATGAAACTAAATGATCAACTAGCTAATAGTAAATGATCAATCTAATAGTAAATGATCAACCTAATCAATAGTAAATGATCAACTAACTAATAGTAAATGGATCAACTAGATATCATAGTAAATGATCAACTACCTAATAGTAAATGATCAACTAACTAATAGTAAATGATCAAATAACTAATAGTAAATGATCAACTAACTAATAGTAAATGATCAACTATATAATGTAATAATAGTAAATGATCAACAACTAATAGTAAATGATCAAAACTAATAGTAAATGATCAACTAACTAATAGTAAATGATCAACTAACTAATAATAAATGATCAACTAACTAATAAGTAAATGCATCAACTAATTAATAGTAAATGATCAACTAACTAATAGTAAATGATCAACTAATAGTAAATGGTCAACTAACTAATAGTAAATGATCAACTAACTAATAGTAAATGATCAACTAACTAATAGTAAATGATCAACTAACTAATAGTAAATGATCAACTAGCTAATAGTAAATGATCAACTAACAAATAGTAAATGATCAACTAGCTAATAGTAAATGATCAACTAACTAATAGTAAATGGTCAACTAGCTAATAGTAAATGATCAACTAACTAATAGTAAATGATCAACTAACTAATAGTAAATGATCAACTAACTAATAGTAAATGATCAACTAACTAATAGTAAATGATCAACTAACTAATAGTAAATGATCAACTAGCTAATAGTAAATGATCAACTAAGCTAATAGTAAATGATCAACTAACTAGTAAATGATCAACTAACTATATAATGATCAACTCAATAGTAAATGATCAACTAACTAATAGTAAATGATCAACTACTAATAGTAAATGATCAACTAATAGTAAATGATCAACTAACAAAAGTAAATGATCAACTAACTAATAGTAAATGATAATCAACTAATAGTAAATGATCAACTAACTAATTGTAAATGATCAACTAACTAATAGTAAATGATCAACTAACTAATAGTAAATGATCAACTAGCTAATAGTAAATGATCAACTAACTAATAGTAAATGATCAACTAACTAATAGTAAATGATCAACTAACTAATAGTAAATGATCAACTAATAGTAAATGATCAACTACTAATAGTAAATGATCAACTAACTAATAGTAAATGATCAACTAGCTAATAGTAAATGATCAACTAATAGTAAATGATCAACTAACTAATAGTAAATGATCAACTAATAGTAAATGATCAACTAATAGTAAATGATCAACTAACTAATAGTAAATGATCAACTTTAATAGTAAATGATCAACTAACTAATAGTAAATGATCAACTAACTAATAGTAAATGATCAACTATGTAAATATATAACGTAAATGATCAACTAACTAATAGTAAATGATCAACTAGCTAATAGTAAATGATCAACTAACTAATAGTAAATGATCAATAACCTAATAGTAAATGATCAACTAACTAATAGTAAATGATCAAACTAATAGTAAATATGCAATCAACTAATAGTAAATGATCAACTACTAATAGTAAATGATCAACTAATAGTAAATGATCAACTAACTAATAGTAAATAATCAACTAATAGTAAATGATCAACTAACTAATAGTAAATGAGTCATAACTAGAATAGTAAATGATCACTAACTAATAGTAAATGATCAACTAATATAAATGATCAACTAACTAATAGTAAATGATCAACTAACTAATAGTAAATGATCAACTAGCTAATAGTAAATGATCAACTAACTAATAGTAAATGATCAACTAACTAATAGTAAATGATCAACTAATAGTAAATGATCAACTAAATAATAGTAAATGATCAACTAACTAATAGTAAATGATCAACTAACTAATAGTAAATGATCAACTACTAATAGTAAATGATCAACTAACTAAGTATAATGATCAACTAACTAATAGTAAATGATCAACTAACTAATAGTAAATGATCAAATAATAGTAAATGATCAACTAACTAATAGTAAATGATCAACTAGCTAATAGTAAATGATCAACTAACTAATAGTAAATGATCAACAAAGCTAATAGTAAATGATCAACTAACTAATAGTAAATGATCAACTAGCTAATAGTAAATGATCAACTAACAAATTTTAGTAAATGATCAACTAACTAATAGTAAATGATCAACTAACTAAAGTAAATGATCAACAACTAATAGTAAATGATCAACTAACTAATTAGTAAGAATGTCAACTAACTAATAGTAAATGATCAACTAACTAATAGTAAATGATCAACTAACTAATAGTAAATAATCAACTAGCTAATAGTAAATGATCAACTAACTAATAGTAAATGATCAACTAAATAATAGTAAATGGTCAACTAACTAATAGTAAATGGTCAACTAGCTAATAGTAAATGATCACTACTAATAGTAAATGATCAACTAACTAATAGTAAATGGTCAACTAACTAATAGTAAATGATCAACTAACTAATAGTAAATGATCCAACTAATAGTAAATGATCAACTCAATTAAGTATAACATGATCAACTAACTAATAGTAAATGATCAACTAGCTAATAGTAAATGATCAACTAGCTAATAGTAAATGATCAACTAACTAATAGCAAATGTCAACTAAATAATCAATGTAAATGATCAACTAACTAATAGTAAATGATCAACTAACTAATAGTAAATGATCAATCTAAATATGCTAATAGTAAATGATCAACTAACTAATAGTAAATTGTCAACTAACTAATAGTAAATGATCAACTAACTAATAGTAAATGATCAACTAACTAATAGTAAGTAATGATCAACTAACTAATAGTAAATGATCAACTAACTAATAGTAAATGATCAACTAACTAATAGTAAATGATCAACTAACTAATAGTAAATGATCAACTAACTAATAGTAAATTATTAACTAATAGTAAATGATCAACTAACTAATAGTAAATGATCAACTAACTAAAGTAAATGATCAACTAACTAATAGTAAATGATCAACTAACTAATAGTAAATGATCAACTAAATAATAGTAAATGGTCAACTAACTAATAGTAAATGATCAACTAACTAATAGTAAATGATCAACTAACTAATAGTAAATGATCAACTAACTAATAGTAAATTATCAACTAGCTAATAGTAAATGATCAACTAACTAATAGTAAATGATCAACTAGTTAATAGTAAATGGTCAACTAACTAATAGTAAATGATCAACTACTAATAGTAAATGATCAAACTAATAGTAAATGATAAATTTAACTAATTAGTAAATGATCAACTAGCTAATAGTAAATGATCAACTAACTAATAGTAAATGATCAACTATCTAATAGTAAATGATCAACTAACTAATAGTAAATGATCAACTAACTAATAGTAAATGATCAACTAGTAATAGTAAATGGTCAACTAACTAATAGTAAATGTCAACTAATAATAGTAAATGATCAACTACTAATAGTAAATGATCAACTAACTAATAGTAAATGATCAACTCTAATATCATAGTAAATGATCAACTAAGTAATAGTAAATGGTCAACTAACTAATAGTAAATGGTCAACTAGCTAATAGTAAATGATCAACTAGCTAATAGTAAATGATCAACTAACTAATAGTAAATGATCAACTAACTAATAGTAAATGATCAATAGCTTGAGCATTTAAATAGTAAATGATCAACTAGCTAATAGTAAATGATCAACTAACTAATAGTAAATGATCAACTAAATAATAGTAAATGATCAACTAGCTAATAGTAAATGATCAACTCTAATTAATGATCACTAATAAGAATGTCAACTAGCTAATAGTAAATGATCAACTAAATAATAGTAAATGATCAACTAGCTAATAGTAAATGATCAACTAAATAATAGTAAATGATCAATTAGCTAATAGTAAATGATCAACTAACTAATAGTAAATGATCAACTAATAGTAAATGATAACTAACTAATAGTAAATGTAATCAGCTAATAGTAAATGATCAACTAACTAATAGTAAAGATCAACTACTAATAGTAAATGAGTAACTAGCTAATAGTAAATGGTCAACTAGCTAATAGTAAATGATCAACTACATAGTAAAGGATCAACTATATAGTAAAGGATCAACTGCAATAGTAAATGATCAACTACTAATAGTAAATGATCATAATGTAATGTCAACTAGTAAATGATCAACTAATAGTAAATGATCAACTAACTAAGTAAATGATCAACTGCTAATGTAAAGTCACTGTAAATGATCAACTAGATCCTCAATAGTAAATGATCAACTATATCTAGCTAATTGTAAATGATCAACTAGTTAATAGTAAATGGTCAACTAACTAATAGTAAATGGTCAACTAGCTAATAGTAAATGATCAACTAGCTAATAGTAAATGATCAACTAACTAATAGTAAATGATCAACTAACTAATAGTAAATGATCAACTAGCTAATAGTAAATGATCAACTAACTAATAGTAAATGATCAACTAGCTAATAGTAAATGATCAACTAACTAATAGTAAATGGTCAACTAGCTAATAGTAAATGATCAACTAGCTAATAGTAAATGATCAACTAGCTAATAGTAAATGATCAACTAATTAATAGTAAATGGTCAACTAACTAATAGTAAATGATCAACTAACTAATAGTAAATGATCAACTAACTAATAGTAAATGATCAACTAACTAATAGTAAATAATCAACTAGCTAATAGTAAATGATCAACTAACTAATTGTAAATGATCAACTAACTAATAGTAAATGATCAACTAGCTAATAGTAAATGATCAGCTAACTAATAGTAAATGATCAACTAATTAATAGTAAATGGTCAACTAACTAATAGTAAATGATCAACTAACTAATAGTAAATGATCAACTAATAGTAAATGGTCAACTAACTAATAGTAAATGATCAACTAACTAATAGTAAATGATCAACTAACTAATAGTAAATGATCAACTAACTAATAGTAAATAATCAACTAGCTAATAGTAAATGATCAACTAACTAATAGTAAATGATCAACTAGTTAATAGTAAATGGTCAACTAACTAATAGTAAATGGTCAACTAGCTAATAGTAAATGATCAACTAGCTAATAGTAAATGATCAACTAACTAATAGTAAATGATCAACTAACTAATAGTAAATGATCAACTAGCTAATAGTAAATGATCAACTAACTAATAGTAAATGATCAACTAGCTAATAGTAAATGATCAACTAACTAATAGTAAATGGTCAACTAGCTAATAGTAAATGATCAACTAGCTAATAGTAAATGATCAACTAGCTAATAGTAAATGATCAACTAATTAATAGTAAATGGTCAACTAACTAATAGTAAATGATCAACTAAGTAATAGTAAATGATCAACTAGCTAATAGTAAATGATCAACTAACTAATAGTAAATGATCAACTAGCTAATAGTAAATGATAAACTAGCTAATAGTAAATGGTCAACTAGCTAATAGTAAATGATCAACTAGCTAATAGTAAAGGATCAACTAGCTAATAGTAAAGGATCAACTAGCTAATAGTAAATGATCAACTAGCTAATAGTAAATGATCAACTAATAGTAAATGATCAACTAATAGTAAATGATCAACTAATAGTAAATGATCAACTAACTAATAGTAAATGATCAACTAGCTAATAGTAAATGATCAACTAATAGTAAATGATCAACTAACAGTAAATGATCAACTAACTAATAGTAAATGATCAACTAACTAATAGTAAATGATCAACTAGCTAATAGTAAATGATCAACTAACTAATAGTAAATGATCAACTAATAGTAAATGATCAACTAATAGTAAATGATCAACTAACTAATAGTAAATGATCAACTAATAGTAAATGATCAACTAACTAATAGTAAATGATCAACTAACTAATAGTAAATGATCAACTAACTAATAGTAAATAATCAACTAGCTAATAGTAAATGATCAACTAACTAATAGTAAATTTTCAACAAGCTAATAGTAAATGATCAACTAGCTAATAGTAAATGATCAACTGGCTAATAGTAAATGATCAACTAACTAATAGTAAATGATCAACTAATAGTAAATGGTCAACTAGCTAATTATATGGCCTTTTTGGTCTTTACAGATAGTCAATTGGCAAGTGTTTTACTGTGACAACTTCTGAGTTTCGCTTTTCTCTTGTCGTTCAGCTCGTATATAAGTCTCTTCTCAAAAGACTCTGCGCCCTTTCGTAATTTGGCTTTCCACACAACTCTGTCATCAGCTAGTCCCTCCCATGTGCTGGGATCTATAGAAAAATTTTTCTTTGAGGCTTTGCAGACATCTTTATATCTGAGCAGTGGTCTGCCCTGGTGCCTCTTCCCTCCGAAAGTTCACAGAACAACATTTGTTTTGGTATGCGGCAAGTTTCCATTCTTCTCACATGTCCCAACCATCTTAGTCGTCTACTGCTGATCATGCCCATGATGGAAGGCAGTTTTGCACGTTGCAGTACTTCAGAGTTGGTTATCTTGTCGTACCACCTGATGTTCATAATCTTGTGGAGACATCGAAGGTGAAAGATGTTAAGTCTCCTCTCGTGTCTTGAGTAGGCTGTCCATGTTTCTGAACCATATAGTAAAGAACTAATTACACAGGCTCGATATATTTGGATCTTCGTCTGCAATGTCAGTTTTGTGTTGTCCCACGCTCGCTTTGATAGTATGCCGAATGTAGTAGCCGCACTCCCTATACGAGCGTTGATTTCTTCATCAAGAGAAAGGCTGGCAGTGACCATGGACCCAAGATAGCAGAATTTGTGAACTGGTGTTAGATGGTTGCCATTTAAGGTGATATTTGATGTCTTACCTCCTGACATAATACAACTGTTTTGGAGACACTTATTGTCAGAGAAAATAAATAGGTCGCATGTCTGTGACAAATTGTTGATTAGGCATTGCAGTGTAGTCTCACTGTGGGCGACTAAGGCAGCATCGTCAGCGAAAAGGAGGTCCTTGAGAAGAATTTCCGTCGTTTTTGTCTTGGCTCTTAAGCGAGCCAAGTTAAATAGTGAACCATCAGATCTAGTGCGGATGAAAACGTCACCATCAGCGTCCCCTATGGCGTGGTTCAAAAGGACTGCAAAGAAGATGCCAAAGAGAGTGGGGCAAGGACACAGCCCTGCTTGACTCCACTCTTAACCTCGAAACTATCAGATGTGCTGCCATCTAACTGTATGCTGGCTTTCATGCCCTCAAGGAAGGAGACAATCAATTGGAGCAACTTTGGGGACAGCCAATATGCTTCAGTATTTTATAAAGACTTGGCCTGCTGACTGTGTCAAATGCCTTAGTCAGATCCACGAAAACAATACATAAAGGCTTGCTCTGCTCTCTGCACTTCTCTTGTCAAATATCATGTCAGTTGTTGACCGTCCAGATCTGAATCCACATTGTGACTCTGGAAGAACACGCTCCGCCAGTTTCTACTAGCTAATAGTAAATGATCAACTAGCTAATAGTAAATGGTCAACTAGCTAATAGTAAATGGTCAACTAACTAATAGTAAATGATCAACTAGCTAATAGTAAATGATCAACTAACTAATAGTAAATGATCAACTAATAGTAAATGGTCAACTAACTAATAGTAAATGATCAACTAATAGTAAATGATCAACTAACTAATAGTAAATGATCAACTAACTAATAGTAAATGATCAACTAACTAATAGTAAATGGTCAACTAACTAATAGTAAATGGTCAACTAACTAATAGTAAATGGTCAACTAGCTAATAGTAAATGATCAACTAACTAATAGTAAATGATCAACTAGCTAATAGTAAATGATCAACTAACTAATAGTAAATGATCAACTAATAGTAAATGATCAACTAACTAATAGTAAATGATCAACTAATAGTAAATGATCAACTAACTAATAGTAAATGATCAACTAACTAATAGTAAATGATAAACTAGCTAATAGTAAATGGTCAACTAGCTAATAGTAAATGATCAACTAGCTAATAGTAAAGGATCAACTAGCTAATAGTAAAGGATCAACTAGCTAATAGTAAATGATCAACTAGCTAATAGTAAATGATCAACTAATAGTAAATGATCAACTAATAGTAAATGATCAACTAATAGTAAATGATCAACTAACTAATAGTAAATGATCAACTAGCTAATAGTAAATGATCAACTAATAGTAAATGATCAACTAACAGTAAATGATCAACTAACTAATAGTAAATGATCAACTAACTAATAGTAAATGATCAACTAGCTAATAGTAAATGATCAACTAACTAATAGTAAATGATCAACTAATAGTAAATGATCAACTAATAGTAAATGATCAACTAACTAATAGTAAATGATCAACTAATAGTAAATGATCAACTAACTAATAGTAAATGATCAACTAACTAATAGTAAATGATCAACTAACTAATAGTAAATAATCAACTAGCTAATAGTAAATGATCAACTAACTAATAGTAAATTTTCAACAAGCTAATAGTAAATGATCAACTAGCTAATAGTAAATGATCAACTAGCTAATAGTAAATGATCAACTAACTAATAGTAAATGATCAACTAATAGTAAATGGTCAACTAGCTAATTATATGGCCTTTTTGGTCTTTACAGATAGTCAATTGGCAAGTGTTTTACTGTGACAACTTCTGAGTTTTCGCTTTTCTCTCTTGTCGTTCAGCTCGTATATAAGTCTCTTCTCAAAAGACTCTGCGCCCTTTCGTAATTTGGCTTTCCACACAACTCTGTCATCAGCTAGTCCCTCCCATGTGCTGGGATCTATAGAAAAATTTTTCTTTGAGGCTTTGCAGACATCTTTATATCTGAGCAGTGGTCTGCCCTGGTGCCTCTTCCTCCGAAAGTTCACAGAACAACATTTGTTTTGGTATGCGGCAAGTTTCCATTCTTCTCACATGTCCCAACCATCTTAGTCGTCTACTGCTGATCATGCCCATGATGGAAGGCAGTTTGCACGTTGCAGTACTTCAGAGTTGGTTATCTTGTCGTACCACCTGATGTTCATAATCTTGTGGAGACATCGAAGGTGAAAGATGTTAAGTCTCCTCTCGTGTCTTGAGTAGGCTGTCCATGTTTCTGAACCATATAGTAAAGAACTAATTACACAGGCTCGATATATTTGGATCTTCGTCTGCAATGTCAGTTTTGTGTTGTCCACGCCTGCTTTGATAGTATGCCGAATGTAGTAGCCGCACTCCCTATACGAGCGTTGATTTCTTCATCAAGAGAAAGGCTGGCAGTGACCATGGACCCAAGATAGCAGAATTTGTGAACTGGTGTTAGATGGTTGCCATTTAAGGTGATATTTGATGTCTTACCTCCTGACATAATACAACTGTTTTGGAGACACTTATTGTCAGAGAAAATAAATAGGTCGCATGTCTGTGACAAATTGTTGATTAGGCATTGCAGTGTAGTCTCACTGTGGGCGACTAAGGCAGCATCGTCAGCGAAAAGGAGGTCCTTGAGAAGAATTTCCGTCGTTTTTGTCTTGGCTCTTAAGCGAGCCAAGTTAAATAGTGAACCATCAGATCTAGTGCGGATGAAAACGTCACCATCAGCGTCCCCTATGGCGTGGTTCAAAAGGACTGCGAAGAAGATGTCAAAGAGAGTGGGGGCAAGGACACAGCCCTGCTTGACTCCTCTTAACCTCGAAACTATCAGATGTGCTGCCATCTAACTGTATGCTGGCTTTCATGCCCTCAAGGAAGGAGACAATCAATTGGAGCAACTTTGGGGACAGCCAATATGCTTCAGTATTTTATAAAGACTTGGCCTGCTGACTGTGTCAAATGCCTTAGTCAGATCACGAAAACAATACATAAAGCTGC
>JADZMA010002575.1:0-11626 GCA_020796225.1 Arion vulgaris
GATCGTCAAAGCCACTAGAGTAAATCAGGATATCGTCCAAGTAAACCAGCAAAGACTTGAACATAAAATCGTTCAGGGAATTCTGCATCAATCTCTGAAAGGTGCCGGCTGCATTAGTCAGACCCATAGGCATCCTGGTGTACTCATACAGCCCGAAAGGGGTGCAGAACGCCGTTTTTTCGATATCATCTGACTTCATGGCAACCTGGTAGTAACCACTGGTGAGGTCTAGCGTGGAGAATACTTTCGCTCCCCCTAGTGAATCCAAATAATCGTCAACTCTCGGTAGTGGGTAGGCATCCTTTATTGTGCGTTTATTCAACTCCCTATAGTCGACACAGAGGCGCAGCGAACGATCTTTCTTTCTAATCAGCACCACTGGTGCCGCCACGAGCTAACACTTTCTCTAATGATTTGTTTATTTAACAGGTCGGTTATATGAGATTGAACTTCCGCATAGAAAGCGGGAGGTATACGCCTATACGGCAATTTGACCGGAGTAGTATTATCATGCAGCGTGATAGCGTGACGAATCTTGTCAGTATAACCTACATCAGTGTCGCCGTTAGTAAAAATATCATTATACTCACTCAACAGCTAACGTGAGTGACTCGATTGTACTGTAGATCCCGTGCTACCCTTCAGGTCGAAACTTTGTTTGTCACCTTTCATAGGTAGATCTCGCGCTGGTTGTCGTGCCAGTACAGAACATTCAACCTCTGTAGCCGAAACAACATTGATTTTTAAAGCACTATCGATATCTATGTCGTGGATTTCACCCACTACTTCTCCATTAGTGAGCAGTACGTCTCATTGATAGGTTAATCACCTGGATCGCGCAACATTTATGTTTTAGACGAGTCACCGTGTTACAGCAGAGAATCCCTTTAGCGTCCAGTGACCTGGACGACTCAAATATCACTGATCGGGTATGATTAGACATATTGGCCCCTTTAATCCATACCACCTTCAAAGAATTCGCATGAATGACGTCTTCTTTTGCCAGAGTTCCAGATGAACGCCGGTGATTGATTCTTTTGTATTATCTTATTTGAGGCAGGTACCGTTGCCGATTCTAACAGCGGACGAAATACCGGCAATCTTTCCAACACGTTGGTGCCCAGGATAGCCTGGTGCTCATCCACCGAGCTCGTAGCTGTCTCCTTGAAAATATAAAACCCACAGTTAGTTAAATGGGTATCGTAGACGTAAACGTCAACGATCACGTGTCCCAAATACGGGATTTGTAGGCCATTAGCTGCTGTCAAACGTACCCAATTGCGTTCTGTCAAATGAGTGTGAGGGAAATAACGACGAAAACATTTTTCGGTTAGTGCCGACACCTGGGAACCAGTGTCAATTAAACACTTTATCACGGAACCATTTATGGTCGCATCCACGAGAACCTGCTTACCCATTAATGTTGTCTCGGGGCCCTCTCTGTGCGCACCCAGGGTCGTGCCCGCCCTCCTGGGTGGTGGCTGTTTAACGGATTATGCCAACACTCAGTCTCGACGTGCCCGCGCCCGTTGCAGATAGCGCACCGGGATGGCCGTTGAACTGTCATCCTGCCACTCTGTGAGCCAGGCCACATTCGTCGACCAACGATTATCTAATTTATCCTCCAAAGCCTTAATATGTCGTTGCAATTGTCGTATTTGGGGATCTAATTTAGCCGAAGTGTCAGGAATGGGTTCCTGTTCCCACCTCAGGGCGGCGTCTCTGGTCTCGATGAAGGACATAGAGGGGTTCTGCAGGATACTTTCCCTCAGTAGTTTGGAACTCAATCGGTCCGATAAAGTCCTAACAAAATGATCACGCAGGATCCTCTGTTCCATTTGCAATAAACCCTCATTTCGCTGGGCCGTAGTAATTTTTAAAAATAATTCTGATAGGCGATGGGAGAATTCCGACAGGGGTTCCCCCGACTTTTGAGAGGTCGCATAAAACAACGACAGGAGGTCATGAGCCGACCGATTGTCTCCGTACTCCCTGAGAAGTTTGCCTAGCAGCGTGTCCGGGTTGTTGTCGGATAGCATATGAATCCTAACCTCACATTTGATCTCATCCGCAACATTCTCCAGTATGGAATCCCACTTCTGACACCAAATTGTAGTAGTTGCGATGCGATGCTGGTAGTAGATGACATTTAGTGTGGGGGTTTCGTAGGGGTACCTCATGATAGTACAGATAGGGTACGTCTTGGTAGTGCGAGTGGGGTACCTTTTGCTTCTGTTTGACACACAATGAATGCACGTTACAACGTTAAATGTTGACAAACCAGTCGTGAACTAACGGGTGCGATAAGGTCTTTAATACATGAGAGTTGCATAATGTTCGGCAATCAAATATGTCAATCAAATACAAGGATTACATCACCTGACCGAGAATAGCTTTTGAGTAAAAGAATGAACAGTGACATGGTTCTCACTTGGGCGGTCATCTTGTCTCTCCTTTTCCCGTCACTTCCTAACTACCTATCTTTGTTTCTACGTCATGTCTCGTTGTTATGTGTTGCGCTTCTGCTTAGAGAGTGCAACACATAGTCTCAACTAATATAATATATCTTACCCACTACTCTAAACTAGGGCTACTTGTCTGTATGAGGTTTTCTGTGGGGGACATGGCTGTAGTGCCCTGGCATAGCCATTCCTCCAACATCTCCAATACCTCTTTGTACTTTCGCTTGATATGTGTCTTGATTTCTGGTAGTGACACTGTTGCATAATATAACTTCGGTTTAGCATTTTGTGTTGATTTAAAGAGAATTCGTCTATAACACCAATACTGGAATGTGAGGTCACGTGGTATAGCTGTGGTCTGATTTCCGATAATTCTTACCTGAGTCCGAAGGCCCATAAGTTTACATTTGGCTCTATCTGAGCTAAGGAGCATGAGCACGAATAAGAAGCACTCATCAGAATTTGTGGATATTTATTTTCTATGTTGTCCTGGCAACACACAAGTGGTATATTTCCATCTGATTGTTCTATTTACTTCCTCATATTTGATGCAGATACTGGACAGCAATATAGACAAACAGGGAGGGACGGATTGAGATGTCAAAATAAGTTTTAAAGGGTTTTAAAGCCAAAGGATTGACTTCATTGCACCGGGTTTTACCCATATCCCTCTCCACAGAAATGGCATGCCACCTGCCGAAGTATTCACAAAGCACGAACTCCAGCTTCGGCAACAATCCTAGGGTCTCTGGAAAAAACTGCACTCGTGAACAGAAGGCGGTCCGTTCGAACCTACGACCTTCGATCCAAGGCAAAGGGCTTAACCACTCAGCCACAGAGACCCCAAAGGCAGAAAGAAAGACAGGCAAACAGGCAGGCAAACAGGCAGACAGACATGCAGAAAGAAAGACAGACAGACAGAAAACAAACAGGCAGACAGACAGACAGACGTGCAGAAAGAAAGATGGACAGAAGGCAGACAAACTAGCACGCAGATAGACAGACAATAAAAGCCAACACATATTCGTAGTTCAATGATAACTTCTAAGTCATTAAAAAAACATCAACCCTCCCCCATTGTTAAACAAAATCATACCGAAACAAATAAGTGACTCGTACGCTTCTAATAACACTCCCGTTTTATTTATAACAGTTCATTCTGTTACGTACTGTATATAATAATTTATAAAAGCTGTGTATATAATTGAAGTAAGATTAGGAAGTACCCATAATTATTCTAGGGTACCAAGCTTATGTCTTTTAGCCTACTTGAAACACAACTTGAAACTTGTATTGATTTTTATGAACTCGAAATAGTGTCTGTTCCCAAAATGTACATAATCTGATGTTATACAGCGTAGATTCGCAAATATGCCATGAAGCGTCTACCAATTATCTATTTTGAAAAGGTGCACAAATTTTGTTTTATACAGCAAGAGTTCGTGAACAGAGTGAGTGGTAGTGTGAATATTTATTAACGAAATATTCCTGGATGTGAAGATAGTGTCAGAATCGAGTGATGTTAGTAGTGAATATTATTTATATTTAAATTATATTTATAAACAGCTGTTTGTGGAAAAAATATTGAATGTGTAATGACATTCGTTTTAGTGTATTTTAAGTTAGTGGGTTTCTTCCAGTCAAATATTTTGGCTGAGGATTATAGGTTGTTTGCCCATGCTGTCACAACGTATTGAGAAATGTGATTTGTTTATTTTACAGCTTTCTTCTGCGATCAGGGCTGCGTTAAGTGCTGTCGACATGGCGAAGTACATTGACTTTCCAAGTCGGAGCGGTTACTCTAAAGCTTCTGTTTTATCTCTGCTCTCTCTGGTCATATCTGTTGTCTTCGAGCATTGTAAGCTGGACAGTCTTGTGGTACTATTGGCTGAACTGTCGTTTAAAGGGTTTTAAAGCCGAAGGATTGACTTCATTGCACCGGGTTTTAACCCATACGGTCTGTCCTCTCCGCAGAAATGGCAAGCCACCTGCTGAGAGTATTGAACAAAGCAAAGAACGAACTCCGTAGCTCCAGCAACAATCCTAGGGTCTCTGGAAAAAACTCCGACTCGAACCCACGACCTTCGACTCACAAGGCAAAGGGCGTAACCACTAGCCACAGAGACCCCAGTGTGGTATTGTAGGCTGGACAGTCTTGGGGCATTGTAGACTGGAAAGTATTGTGCATTGTAGGCTGGACAGTCTTGGGGGTACTGTAGGCTGGACAGTCTTGGGGATACTGTAGGCTGGACAGTCTTGGGGATACTGTAGGCTGGACAGTCTTGGGGATACTGTAGGCTGGACAGTCTTGGGGATACTGTAGGCTGGACAGTCTTGGGGATACTGTAGGCTGGACAGTCTTGGGGATACTGTAGGCTGGACAGTCTTGGGGATACTGTAGGCTGGACAGTCTTGGGGATACTGTAGGCTGGACAGTCTTGGGGATACTGTAGGCTGGACAGTCTTGGGGATACTGTAGGCTGGACAGTCTTGGGGATACTGTAGGCTGGACAGTCTTGGGGATACTGTAGACTGGACAGTCTTGGGGATACTGTAGGCTGGACAGTCTTGGGGATACTGTAGGCTGGACAGTCTTGGGGATACTGTAGGCTGGACAGTCTTGGGGATACTGTAGGCTGGACAGTCTTGGGGATACTGTAGGCTGGACAGTCTTGGGGATACTGTAGGCTGGACAGTCTTGGGGATACTGTAGGCTGGACAGTCTTGGGGATACTGTAGGCTGGACAGTCTTGGGGATACTGTAGGCTGGACAGTCTTGGGGATACTGTAGGCTGGACAGTCTTGGGGATACTGTAGGCTGGACAGTCTTGGGGATACTGTAGGCTGGACAGTCTTGGGGATACTGTAGGCTGGACAGTCTTGGGGTTACTGTAGGCTGGACAGTCTTGGGGGTACTGTAGGCTGGACAGTCTTGGGGATACTGTAGGCTGGACAGTCTTGGGGATACTGTAGGCTGGACAGTCTTGGGGATACTGTAGGCTGGACAGTCTTGGGGATACTGTAGGCTGGACAGTCTTGGGGATACTGTAGGCTGGACAGTCTTGGGGATACTGTAGGCTGGACAGTCTTGGGGATACTGTAGGCTGGACAGTCTTGGGGATACTGTAGGCTGGACAGTCTTGGGGATACTGTAGGCTGGACAGTCTTGGGGATACTGTAGGCTGGACAGTCTTGGGGATACTGTAGGCTGGACAGTCTTGGGGATACTGTAGGCTGGACAGTCTTGGGGATACTGTAGGCTGGACAGTCTTGGGGATACTGTAGGCTGGACAGTCTTGGGGATACTGTAGGCTGGACAGTCTTGGGGATACTGTAGGCTGGACAGTCTTGGGGATACTGTAGGCTGGACAGTCTTGGGGATACTGTAGGCTGGACAGTCTTGGGGATACTGTAGGCTGGACAGTCTTGGGGATACTGTAGGCTGGACAGTCTTGGGGATACTGAAGGCTGGACAGTCTTGGGGATACTGTAGGCTGGACAGTCTTGGGGATACTGTAGGCTGGACAGTCTTGGGGATACTGTAGGCTGGACAGTCTTGGGGATACTGTAGGCTGGACAGTCTTGGGGATACTGTAGGCTGGACAGTCTTGGGGATACTGTAGGCTGGACAGTCTTGGGGATACTGTAGGCTGGACAGTCTTGGGGATACTGTAGGCTGGACAGTCTTGGGGATACTGTAGGCTGGACAGTCTTGGGGATACTGTAGGCTGGACAGTCTTGGGGATACTGTAGGCTGGACAGTCTTGGGGATACTGTAGGCTGGACAGTCTTGGGGATACTGTAGGCTGGACAGTCTTGGGGATACTGTAGGCTGGACAGTCTTGGGGATACTGTAGGCTGGACAGTCTTGGGGATACTGTATGCTGGACAGTCTTGGGGATACTGTAGGCTGGACAGTCTTGGGGATACTGTAGGCTGGACTGTCTTGGGGATACTGTAGGCTGGACAGTCTTGGGGATACTGTAGGCTGGACAGTCTTGGGGTTACTGTAGGCTGGACAGTCTTGGGGGTACTGTAGGCTGGACAGTCTTGGGGTACTGTAGGCTGGACAGTCTTGGGGGTACTGTAGGCTGGACAGTCTTGGGGATACTGTAGGCTGGACAGTCTTAGGGGTACTGTAGGCTGGACAGTCTTGGGGATACTGTAGGCTGGACAGTCTTGGGGATACTGTAGGCTGGACAGTCTTGGGGATACTGTAGGCTGGACAGTCTTGGGGATACTGTAGGCTGGACAGTCTTGGGGATACTGTAGGCTGGACAGTCTTGGGGATACTGTAGGCTGGACAGTCTTGGGGATACTGTAGGCTGGACAGTCTTGGGGATACTGTAGGCTGGACAGTCTTGGGGATACTGTAGGCTGGACAGTCTTGGGGATACTGTAGGCTGGACTGTCTTGGGGATACTGTAGGCTGGACAGTCTTGGGGATACTGTAGGCTGGACAGTCTTGGGGATACTGTAGGCTGGACAGTCTTGGGGTTACTGTAGGCTGGACAGTCTTGGGGATACTGTAGGCTGGACAGTCTTGGGGTTACTGTAGGCTGGACAGTCTTGGGGATACTGTAGGCTGGACAGTCTTGGGGGTACTGTAGGCTGGACAGTCTTGGGGATACTGTAGGCTGGACAGTCTTAAAGTATGTATTCGGGAGTCTGGATTCCTGTTTTCCATGGGCATTCGTTTGTGTACAAAGCCCTAAGTTTGTATGAGTGCCCCATCAGTCTACAGTAGTCGGTTTTCAGGCGAATCAGGGCGATCTGTTGGTATCTTTGAATGTGGTGGATTGGGTAAAATTTGCTTCACACATCCATATACCTCTTTCAAACCTTGAAGTGGAATGGTTATGTACAGGGTGTTCAACTTAAAAGCAGCTCGTGAATGGAGCTAATCTGGCATATATGTATGGAAATTAGAAGGTTCAGTTATGACGTAGTATAGGTCAAGGTTGTGTGACGGTGTGTAATTGTAGTGCGGGAAGGGGCGATGAACAAATGTGACGTAGGACAAGCTAGTCATAACCGGTTTAAATAGTAAATACACACAACTCAATGTGTACCTGGCAAGTTTCGAATTGTCAATGGGGCTGCAATTATCTTGAACACCCTGTATTATGGTACTGGCTTTTATGTAGGACAGTGGATAACAGAGTTGTTCAATTTATGTTATATCCTTCTTCTTCTTCTTCTTTCTTCTTCTAGCAATCTATAACGATCACATGTTAACCACTCTTTGTGATTTGTATGTGATCCAAGCCTAAGAGCGATTGTGCGTTGTGCCAGTTATGCGTCTACAAGTATCCCAGCATATTCAATTTCTGCGAAGCTTTTTATTTACTATGGTAGCTGCACTAGGCACCTACCTCAGTTGCCTCTTACGACATGCCCTGTAAGTCGGAGTAGTAGTATTCTTTGCTTCCCTTGCGAGCCCCGGAACACACGGGTGATGGTTGATATATAGATGTGATACCTACTGCAGAGAGCCACAGTAGCGTAGTTGTATAGTCTTCTTCTTCTTCTTTACGTTCGTTCTTTACGACCAATTTTAATCACTCTTTGTGATATGTTTGATCTTTGTCAAGAACGTGTATACGTTGCACATTGGTTTGGTAGACCCCTAAACGCATAGACTTCTACACGTTTAGGACACGTGCATCCGATTTCAGTCAAACCTCCTTAGCCGCCTCTTACGACATGCGTGGCAGGTAACAGTGGTTCTATTCTTGACACCCCAAATTTGGGCCCCGGTAACCACTCGGGCGAGCTGTATAGTGAACTCACTTCTTAGACTTTAGTTACAGGTTCAATTCCATAGTGACCGTGAAATAATTTTCCGACCGTAACGTCTCTTAAGTCGACCCAGCGTCATCTGAGTACCAGGAAAAGAATTAAATCACAACCGGCGTGATATTGACTACATGACCCATCGTGTGCCGGTGGTCAATAAAAAATACGGGTCTAACACGATATTATCTATTATACCCAATATACCTCGAGATATGAAAAATGTGTTTTTTTAAAGTAATCAATTTATTCTTTAATTTTTTTATTAATTAATGTTTTATTTATTTATTTTTTGTTATAAATTTTTTTCATATTTATTTATTTTCTATTTTTATTTGTTTATTTGTATTAACAAATTTTAATTTTTTTGTTTGTTTATTTATTTATTTTTTTATTATTTATTTATTTACTTTTTTTTTTCTTTTACTTATTTATTTTTATTTATTTTTTTTTTTCACAACTGGCATTAACGTACTATCACTCTTAGGCTCAGATCACAAACAAATCACAGAGTGGTTTAACAAGTGGTCGATATGGAGAGTTATAAGAAGAAGAACAAGAATACCCTTCGACACATGATGGGAAAGAGGCGGATATTGCAAACATATGGGTTTACATGGTGCGCTATGACGTCAGTTCAGAAATCAATAACTAATAATTCAGACTCAAATTGTATAGTCATGACCGTGGCCAACTCTAATTAAGGCCGTCTAACTTGGAAAATCGGAAATTCATGTCAGATGGGGGATGGTTGTTAGATACATTTGATTGAACACTGTAATCGTTATTAAAAGCAGCTTTTATGAAAATGAAGAACACACTATGCGTGAACTCACTACCAATGACACTGCGAAAACGAGTACTCCAATGCTATATTGAACCAATTCTTATGTATGGCAGCGAATCATGGACACTGAACAAACAATCAATATGATCATTGGAAGCCACAGAGATGTGGTTTTACAGAAGAATGTTGAGAATTCCATGGACAGCAAAGAAAACAAACGTGGAGGTTTTAAATCAGGCCTGCACACAAAGAAACCTTATCAAAAGAATAAGAATCCGACAATCAAGGTTCTTCGGGCATATAATGCGAAGAGAAGGTTTAGAACATTTGGTGACTACAGGTAAAATTCAGGAAGGAGAGATCGTGGAAGACAGAGGAGAAGATGTTGGATGGCCTGACATCATGGTTCGACAAAATATCGACGTCAGAACTGATTACATGCACCAAGCAAAGAGAGTTATGGAGAGACATGATCGCCTACGCCGGCAGGCATGGCACTTGATTGATTGATTGAATCGTTATTACAATTTTGCACAATTCTTTGAATTCATGGTTATATATTGATGAAGAGAAAATAAATGTATCGCGATGCAACAACATACAGCAAGACCAGATATTTATTGAGGAAAAGGTTATAGAAGATATTGGCGAATTTTACAATCTTCTTCTGCGTTCGTCAGCTATGAATTCATGAGTATCCAGGGCGTCTGGTGTGGCACTTCTGACTGATTTTTGTGCCTGAATGATTGCTTTCCTTATTATAAGTTGCCCGCCAATCAGGTGCGCCTTCCCCTACTTCAGAGGTACTTGTAGTTTAAGTTCTCAATTATTGATCTGTGTGCCCGAGTGGTTACCGGGGCCCAAATTTGGGTGTAAAGAATAGGACCACTGTTACCTGCCACGCATGTCGTAAGAGGCGACTATGGGGTTTGGCTGAAATCGGATGCACGTGTCCTAAACGTGTAGAATTCTATGCGTTTAGGGCCTACCAAACATCACAAAGATTGATTAAAATTGGTCGTAAAGAACGAACTCAAAGAAGAGGAAGAAGCAGACTGATCTGTGGTCAGGGAACATATAGTCCGCCAAACCACTTGTCGTGTGCATACCTGACATTTTTACCCCAGCCTCGACTCCCCACCCCTTCCCACCCGCCCCGTAATTTGTATTACTACTGTCTTTTTGTTATGCCTAGACAGAACAAAATCATTGTCGTGAACACGGGTCTTCCTCATGGTATCTGCGCTCTAATCTTCCTCATGGTAGCTGCGCTCTAATCTTCCTCATGGTATCTGCGCTCTAATCTTCCTCATGGTAGCTGCGCTCTAATCTTCCTCATGGTATCTGCGCTCTAATCTTCCTCATGGTAGCTGCGCTCTAATCTTCCTCATGGTAGCTGCGCTCTAATCTTCCTCATGGTAGCTGCGCTCTAATTTTCCTCATGGTAGCTGCGCTCTAATCTTCCTCATGGTAGCTGCGCTCTAATCTTCCTCATGGTAGCTGCGCTCTAATCTTCCTCATGGTAGCTGCGCTCTAATCTTCCTCATGGTAGCTGCGCTCTAATCTTCCTCATGGTAGCTGCGCTCTAATCTTCCTCATGGTAGCTGCGCTCTAATCTTCCTCATGGTAGCTGCGCTCTAATTTTCCTCATGGTAGCTGCGCTCTAATCTTCCTCATGGTAGCTGCGCTCTAATCTTCCTCATGGTATCTGCGCTCTAATCTTCCTCATGGTATCTGCGCTCTAATCTTCCTCATGGTAGCTGCGCTCTAATCTTCCTCATGGTATCTGCGCTCTAATCTTCCTCATGGTATCTGCGCTCTAATCTTCCTCATGGTAGCTGTGCTCTAATCTTCCTCATGGTAGCTGCGCTCTAATCTTCCTCATGGTAGCTGTGCTCTAATGCATTCGGCAAGACCCTTCTCTTCTTATTCTTCTTCTTTGCGTTCGTTCTTTACGCCTAATTTTAATCACTCTTTGTGGTATGTTTGATCTTTGCCAAGAATGTGTATACGTTGCACATTGGTTTGGTAGGCCCCTAAACGCATAGACTTCTACACGTTTAGGACACGTGCATCCGATTTCAGTCAAACCTCCTTAGCCGCCTCTTACGACATGCATGGCAGGTAACAGTGGTTCTATTCTTTACACCCCTAATTTGTGCCCCGATAACCACTCGGGCGAGACACTCCTCTATATATTATAGGTTATTAATAATTTATACTTCAAATTTTTCTACAAAAAGCATCCATCCCTATTAGGAACAGAAGTCTAAAGACAGAGACATGGAAAAAAGAACAATTTTGCCACAAAAACAATCAAGAAGGTTATCCTGTCCGAACGTAGACATTAGTCCAATGATTTTCAAGGACAAAATGTCTACATTTCACGAGAGGCTAACTTCTGTAAGAAAGACTCAAACATCTACACTTGACCATCAATCACTTCAAACTCTCAACCAGTTTACATCTCCAATGGAATCACAACCTGTCAGACTTCAGTCTGGCTACACCAAGAATTCGTTAAAAACAGTTGATCCACGTTCTGTGACTTCGCTGTACAAAAATATCAACTTTTCTCAGA
>JADZMA010002576.1:0-11620 GCA_020796225.1 Arion vulgaris
GATCTCACCTTGTACTAATGAACCTGGCCGCTATTTTTTTTTCCCGATCCAGAAGGACTTGAGCTGAAAGCTCTTCGGCTCGGTGACATGGACATCGTAACCCTTCGGTTCGGTGCCATGAACACCGTAAATCTGGGAACTGTAGCTTTTCTGCCAGTCCACGGAGTTGAACCCGCACTCACAGAGGACTTGTCACCTGTAGTCCAACGCGCTACGAACACGCTGGGCACGCGGGCAACCTGGCCGCTATAAAGAATGGTTATCACAAATAGAAAGATTCTCCATAGGGACAGAGATGAACAATCAGGAAATGAAAAAATAACTTGCTGAACTAGTGCCGAAGGTATGTCTAACTTTATTAGAAGTAAAATAGAGGAGCATCCCGACGAGAGCTGGACAGAGTATTAAATATCTTATGCGCTATCTTATGCACTATCCTTTGAGCTATTCTGGACGCTATTCTGTGCACTATCTTATGCGATATCATGCGTGCTATCCTGTGCCATATTCTATGTGCTATCTAGGTGCGCTATCCATGCGCTATCTATGTGGTATCCCATGAGCTCGATCCATGCGCTATACTATGTGATACCTTATGAGCTACCCTATGCGCTACCCTATGCGCTACGCTATGTTCTATCTCATGCGCTATTCTATGCGATATCCTATGAGCTATCCTATGTGCTATCCTATGAGTTATCCTATGTGCTATCATATGCGCTATCCTATTCGATATCCCATGCGCTCTAAAATTAGCTAACCTATGCTATCTATACGCTCTCATATGTCTATCTCATGCGCTATCCAATGCGCTATCCATGTGCTATTGCATGGGCTATCCTCTGTGCTATCGTATGAGCAATTTTATGCGCTATCCTAACGCTATAATATGCGCTATTCTTTGCCTATCCTATGCGCTATCATATGTGGTATCCCATGAGCTCGATCACATGCGCTATCCTATGCGATACCTTATAAGCTACCCTATGCGCTACTCTATGTTCTATCTCATGCGCTATCCTATGCACTATCCTATGCGCTATCTAATATGCTATCTTATGTACTATCTTTATCGCTATCCTATGCACTATCCTTTGCACTATATTATAGGGTATCCTATGGCTATACTGTGCGCTACCGTATCACTATCCTATGCACTAACCTATAAAATAACCTATGTGCTACCCTGTGGACTACCCTGTTAGCTACCATGTTTGCTAACCTGTGCGCTACCTTGTGCGATATCGTATGTGCTATCTAATGCACTATCCAATGAGCTACCCTATACGCTACTCTATGCTCTATTCCATGCGCTATTTCATGTGCTATCCTATGCACTATCATATGCATTATCATATGTGCTATGCTATGCCCCATACTATGCTCTATCCTCTGCACTATCCTAAGCATTACCTATGCATTATCTTATGCGCTATCCTATGCGCTATTCAATGCGCTATCCGTTGCGCTTTCTTATGCACTATCACATGCTCTATCCCTGAGATTATCTTATTCTTATCCTATGCCTGTCCTATGTCCTATCCTATGTGCTATCCTCTGCGCTATCCTATGCGCTACCCTATGAGCTACCATATGCACTACCATCTGCCCTACCCAATGCGCTTTATTATGCGCCATCCATGCGCTATCCATGCGCTATCCTATCGATACCCTATGTGCTATCTTATGCGATATAATATGCGCTATCCTATGCGCTATCAATGCGCTATCCATGCGCTATCCACGCGCTATCCTGTGCGATACCATATGCACTATCCGATGCGCTATCTTATGCAATAACCTATCCGCTACCCTAAGCGCTACCCTATGCATTTCCCTATGCGTTATCCAATGCGCTATCCATTCCGCTATCTTATGTGCTATCCTATGCTCTATCCTATGAGCTACCCTAAGCGTTACTCGAAACGATACCAAGTGCTACCTACCCGCCATGATACGCGCCACCCTATGCGTTACCCATGCGCTATCATGTGCGCAGTACTATGAGCTATCCTATGCGCTATCTTATGGGCTATCTATGGCTATATTATGAGCTACCCTGTGTGCTACTCTGTGCGCTAGCATGTAAGTACCCTATGCGCACCCTGCCATCCTATGTTCTGTATTATGCTATTTCCATTGCGCTACCCTATGCCCCATCCAATATGCTATCCTATGCGCTACCCTATGCGCTATCCTATGCGTTATCCTGTGCGCTTCCTTATGGGCTACCATATGCGCTACAATATGGGCTACCCAGAGCACTGCCCTGTTCGCTACCCAGTGTCCTACCCTGTGCGCTACAGTGTAAGCTATCCTATTCGCTACCCGATGTGCTTCACGAAACGCTTTCCTCTGCGCTACCCAATGCGCTATATTATATGCTATACTATGTGCTACCATATGTGCTATCCTATGCGATATAATGTGCGCTATCCTATGCGCTGTTAGAAGATGAAACACTGGAAAGGGTTGAGCAGTTTATATATCTTGGTAGCGTACTGACACTAAATGGTGGCACAGAGGAAGATATAAAATCACGTCTGAGTAAGGCCAGAACCGCTTTTGCCAGAATGAAACCAGTATGGAAGTCCAAATCTTGGACCACAAAGCTAAACTCTATAAAAGCATTGTTTTGCCAGTTTTGCTCTACGGATCGAAGTGTTGGAGGATGACCAAAGGAGATACTAGCAGGCTGTCAGTTTTTCCACCACTCTTGTCTCGCAGAATCTTGGGAATCTTTTGGCCAGTAAAAATATCCAATAACCAACTACTCCAAGACACAAGACAAGAGGCAATGAATGACTATACTCAAAAGAGAAGATGGAAATGGCTCGGACATGTTATGAGAATGAGACAAGAAATGCCTGCAAGGATAGCCCTCACTTGGACACCAGAGGAAAGAGAAAGAAAGGCAGACCACGGACAACATGGAGGCGCATGATGGAAGAGGAACTGGACACCGCATCTCTGACGTGGGGCTCTGCGCTGAAGGTTGCACTGGACAGGAGAGCATGGAAAGTCCTTTGAAGCCCATGGTCACTAGGCATGACGGGATTAAGTAAGTAAGTATCTATGCGCTACCCATCGCTACCCGATACGATATCCGACGCGCTACCTACCTGACAACGTCCTAATATGCACTTATTCTATGCGCTAGCTCTGTGTAATCCATGAACTAACTATGAGCTATCTTTGGGTTATCGTATGGCTATCGTATGCGCTATCCTAGCCTACCCTATGCGCTACCGAAGCTACCCTGTGCGATATCCTATGCGCTATCCAATGTGCTACCCGAAGCGCTACCTCTATGTGTACCCAATGTGCTACTCTATGCACTATCCTATAGGCATCCTATGCGCTTCCTTATGCGCTATCGTTGCGCTATCCAATGTGCTATGCGTTACGCTATCTATGCTCTATCATATGCCCTATCTTATTCTTTATCCTTTGCCCTATCCTATGCAATATCCTCTGCGCACCTATGCAATCACTTTGCACTATTCATGGTTATCATATGCGCTACCCTGATACGCTACCCGAAGAGCTATCCTATGCGCTACCCTATGTGCTACGCTATGCGCTATCCTTTTCGCTATCCTATGCGCTATCCTGTGCGCTTCCGTAGTACCATATGCGCTACCATGCGCTACCATATGCGCTAATCCGCGCGCTACCCGCGCACTACCCAGTGTTCTATCCTGTGCGCTATCCTGTGAGCTATCCTATGCGCTACGCGATGCGCTTCACGAAGCGCTACTCTCTGCGCATCCTATTCGCTATCCCATACGCTCCCTAAGCGTTGCCCGAACGATACCCAAAGGCGCTACACTACCTCACCCACGCTACTTATGCGCTACCTATGCACTACCATGCGCAATCCTATGAACTATCTTATGCGCTATTCTATGCGCTACCTATTCGCTATCCTAAGCGCTACCTGAAACGATTCCCGAAGCGCTACCCTAACCACAACCCAACGCGCTACCCTATGCACTACCCTATACGTAAAGCTATGTCCAATGCTATATGCTATCCTTTGCCATATCTTATGGGTTATAGTACGGCTTCCTACTCGCTATCCTATGCACTATCCTATGCGCTTTCCTTGCGCCATCCTATGCTCTATCCTATTCTATTTGCTATCCGTGTGCTACCGAAAGCTACTCATCGCTACCAAATGCGTTACTATATGCACTACCTATGTCCTACGGCGTACACTACGTCCTACGACCTACGCCATGCACTATCCTTTGCGCTTTCCTATGCGCTATCCTGTGCGCTTCCGTATGGGCTACCATATGCGCTACCATATGCGCTACCATATGCGCTAATCCGCGCGCTACCCTGTGCACTACCCAGTGTTCTATCCTGTGCGCTATCCTGTGAGCTATCCTATGCGCTACGCGATGCACTTCACGAAGCGCTACTCTCTGCGCTATCCTATTCGCTATCCCATACGCTACCCTAAGCGTTCCTGCAACGATACCCAAGGCGCTACACTACCCTCCTCCTACACGCTACTTATGCGCTACCCTATGCACTACCTGTGCGCAATCCTATGAACTATCTTATGCGGTATTCTATGCGCTACCTATTCGCTATCCTAAGCGCTACCTGAAACGATTCCCGAAGCGCTACCCTAACCACAACCCAACGCGCTACCCTATGCACTACCCTATACGTAAAGCTATGTCCAATGCTATATGCTATCCTTTGCGATATCTTTGGTTATAGTATGGGCTATCCTACGCGCTATCCTATGCACTATCCTATGCGCTTTCCCTTGCGCTATCCTATGCTCTATCCTATTCTATTTGCTATCCTGTGCGCTACCCGAAAAGCTACTCTATGCGCTACCAAATGCGTTACTATATGCACTACCCTATGTCCTACGGCGTACACTACGTCCTACGACCTACGCCATGCACTATCCTTTGCGCTTTCCTATTCGCTTTCCGTGCGTACCCTATGCGCAATCATATGCACTATCTGATGCACTAACCTATGCGCTACCCAGTGCACTGCCCTGTGCGCTACCATTTATACTATCCTTGCGCTACCCTGTACGCTAAATTATGCGTTATCCTATGCGATTTCCAACGCGCTACCCTATGCTCCCTCCAATGCGCTATCCTATGCACTATCCTATGCACTAACCTATGCGCTTCCTGTGCGCACCCTATGCCTACGTTGTGTGCTCCCTATTCTTTATCCTATTCGCTTATCCTATTGCTATCCTTTCGCTATCCTATGCTCTATACTATGCGCATTCCTATTCGCTATCATATGCGCTACCTTTTTGCTAACATATGCACAAACCTTTTCGATACCCTATGCGTTACCCCATGCGCTATTCATTGCGCTATCATATGCTCTATCCTTTCGCTAACTGATGTGCTATTCTAGCGCTATCCGAATCGATACCCGGCGTTACCCTACCCCTACCCAACGCGCTACCCTATGCGCTACCTTTTTCGCCCATCCTATTCTCTATCCTATGGGCTAACCTACGCGCTATTCTTGGGGCTTTCCTATACACTATCCAAAGCGTTACCCGATGCGATATCCTATTCTCTATTATCTGCGCTATCCTATGCGCTATCCTTTTCGTTTTCCTATTCGGGATCTTTTGCTCTTCTTATACGCTATACTATGCGCCATCCTAGTGCTACCCCTTTTGCGCCATACTATGCACTATCCTATGCGCTTTTCCTATATGCTATCCTTTTTGCCTACCCTGTGAGCTACAATGTTTTTTACCCCCTGTGCACTACACTAGCCAAACCCATGCACTATCCCCGGCCATCCTAAAGCTCTATCCTATGCGCTATTCTAAGGTTAATCCTTTCGCAAACGAAGAGCTTTCTATGGCTACTAAATGCGTTACTATATGGGGCTACCCTATGTGCCACCCTATGCACTAAAAATGCGCTATCCTATTCGCTATCTTGTGCGCTACCCTTTTCGCCTTTTTCCTATACACTAACCCCCATGTGCTACCCAGTGCATTGCCTTTGTGTGCTATCCGGGGACTATCCCCCGCTACCCTGTACGCTTTATTAATTTTTATTCCCTCCAATGCGCCATACTATGCACTAACCTAATGCGCTACCCTTTTGGGGGTACCCCATGCACTACCACGTGTGTTACCCTTTAAACTTATCCCCCCTTTGCTATCCCATGCTATATCTTATGCGCCCATCCTATGCACAACCCTATGCGGGGACCCCTTAATGGGCTATCCTATCCTTTTATGCTGTTCACCCCATCCCATCCTTTTCGCTATCCTATGCTATATCCTGTTAGCCACCCGATGCGCTACCAAACAGCACCTTTTGCGCTACCCCCAATTTCTTTCCTTTTTACCCTATGCGCTATCCTATGGGTTTTTCCTATGCGTTATCCTATGCGCTATCCATTTGGCTATCTTAACAAAATTCCATGTTTTTATCCCATTCCTATCTTTTGAGCTTTTTCTATGCCCTTTTCCTATTAATATCCCTGCCCAAATTTTTTGGATATCCTTTTGCGCCAGATACGCGCTACAATTTGTGCCAACATATGCGCAACCCTTTTGCGCTACCCCATGTGCTAACCCTAACCCTTCCCCATGGCTTCCCTATGCACTTTCCCATGCGCTACCCCCTGCATTTCCCGGGTGCGGGAACCAAATGCGCCATTTCATGCGCCACCGTATGCACTATACTGACTATCCCATGCTCTGTAATATTTTGATATCCTGTGCACAACCAATGTGCTATCCCTTTTTTCTATCCAATGCACTAACCTTGCGCTACCCTTGGCGCTAACTGGGGGTTTCGTTATGCTTTCCTGGGCGCTATCCCCTTTTTACTATCCTATGTGATATTCCCAAAAACAACCATGAGTCCAAGGCCTTTTCCCTTTCGGGTAAAATATGCCCCATTTTTATGGCAACCATATATTTCCACTTAATGGGATATTCCCATGGGTTTCCTTTAGGGCACAAGGCCATCTGAAAGATATTTTCCCCTGCCCTTCCTTTTCCCTACTAACGGTTTCCCTTTTGAATACCCTTTTCCGTTGTCCCATGTGTATCCTCTGCGCTTTTCCTATGACTAACCCATGCGCTTTCACGGTGCGCTACCCTATGCGCTACCATTTTGCTATCCCCCCACGCTACCCTTTTTGCTATTCTATGGGTTTTCCGCGCCACCTGATGCGCTGTTCTAAGCGCTAACCCCAAACGAAACCCCCAAGGCCACACTATCCGCAACCCAACGCGTTACCCATGCACTACCCTTTTGGTTTCCCTAAAAACCCTTTTTTTAGCTAACAATGCGGGGATTTTATGGGTTATCGTATAGGCTGAATTATTTGGGACCTTTTGCACTATCTCATGAGCTATCCTATGCCCTATCCATTGGCCTCCCGAAGCGCTACTTTATGCGCTACCCAATGCACAATTTTTTGATCTATTCTATGCCCTTTCCCATACGATATTCCATGCCCAATCCTATGCCTTCCTTTTTTGCAACATATGGCAACCCCATGCGCTACCCTTTTGCGATATCTAAGCTTTTTTCCTTCGGGAAAAGAGGCCAATATATGCGCAATCCTATGCGCTACCCTATGCGATATCTAATGTTTTTTCCTCTGCGCTACAAGATGCCTACCTATGGCCACTATATGCGCCCACCCCATGTGCTACCCATGCACTATCCTATGCGCTATCCCTCTGCGCTTCCTAAGCGTTACCCTATGGATTATCCCCATGCGCTTTTCCTTTGGGGCTTTAAAAACAGTGGGGTTATCCGTTGCGCTATCTTATGGCCCATCATATGTTCATCCTTTAACCATCTTATTCTTATCATATGCCCTATCCTATGTCCCATCCTATGCGCTATCCATGCGCTATCCACGATTATCCATTGCGCTATCGTTGCGCTTTTCATGCGCTACCCATTCGCTACCCTAAGGTTACCTGAAACGATACCCGTAGCGCTACCCCAAACGCCACCATGTGCGCAATCCTATGTGGGGACCCTTTTGGGCCATCGTATGGATTATATTATGAGCTATCCTATTTCTAACCTTATACGCTACCCTTCGGTAACCCTTTGCGCTAGCAAAAACAACCCAGCGCTTTCCCTTTCGCTATCCCAAAGCTGTCCTATCGGGGACCCTATGCGCTTTTCATATGCGCTACCCTATGAGCTACCCTAAGCGCTACCCTAACCGGGTACCCAAACCCCTTCCCATGCACTCCCATACGCTAAAAATCCCAAAGGTATGAGCATCCATGCGATATCTTATGGGTTTTTATGGGCTTATTATGGTTTTCTTTTGGCTATTTATAAATTTTTCATATAGCTTTTCCTATGCACTGCCCTAAAAGGGGCCCATCCATGCACTATCCTATGCGATATCCCCAAATTTTTTCGCCTTTCTTTTTGCGCTACCCCAATGCGTTATCCCATGCGCCCATTTCCTTGCGCCATCCTATGTTTTTATCCTATGCGCCATTCATCCTATCCTATGCGCCACCCGAAGAGCCACTTCCATTGGGACCATTGGACATATGCGCTACCCTATTTTGCTACCCTATGCAATTTCACTATGAGCTATTTTTTTTTTCGCTATCTTGTTTACCCACGCGCTATTTAGATGCGTTTTTCCTATGCACTAACCTATGCGCCACCCCGTGCGCTACCATATGTGCAACCGTATGCTTTTTCCCTTTAGCCATACTGTGCGCTATAATATGCGCTACCCCTTTTTTCGCTTTTCATATAAACCCCATGCGCTACCCTATGTTACCCTATACACTATCAAAGCGCTATCATATGTGCTATCCTATACCCCATCCTATGCACTACCCAGGCCATCCTGTGGCTGTCACGTGCGCACCATGGGTGCTATTTGTGCGCTACCCTGTGATATCCTGCCTACCATTTGCGATACCCTATGCGCTATCCTATGCTCCCCGATGCGCTACCTAAGGCTACTCCAAACGATAACCGAAGCACAACCTACCCCCATCCAACGCGCTACCTATGCGCTATCCTCTGGCAACCTTTGTGCTATACTATGCGCTATCTATGACTAACCTTTATGCGCACCCTGCGCTATCCTGTTTGCTACCAGTGTCCCATCCTATGCGCTACCTAATGCTCCCCCAAGCGCTATCCTATGCGTAATCCTATCCGCTATCCTATTCGCTACCTTATGCGCTAACTATAAGTGCTTAATATGTACTCCCCTTTATGTCTATCCTGTGCTATACTATGCGCTACCTTTAGCTTAACATATGCGCAACCTATGGCTACCCTATGTGTTACCCTATACACTATCATTTGTCTTACCCTTTTTGCATCCTGTGCGCTATCATATGTGTATCCTATGCGCTATCCTATGCACTAATCTATGACTATCCTCGTGGCGCCACGGCGCTATCTTTGTATTTGTGCGCATCTTTGGTCTTACTCTGTGCGCTACCCTGTGCACTATCCTATGTGCTACCATGTGCGCTGTATTCTGCGCTATCCTATGCGATATTCTAAACGCTACCCTATGCCAGACCCAATGCGCCATCCTATGCCCCATCCTATGCAGTAACCTAGGGGACTACCTCTGTGGCTACATTATGCTACTATATGCTCTCCCCTATGCGCTATACTTGTTCTACTCCTATGTTATTCTGGCACCTGAAACAATACCTGAAGCGCTACCTCACCGCTACTGAATGCGCTACTCTATGCGCCACCCTCGTACCTATGCACAATCATATGAGCTTTCATGCCTATCCATTGTTACTGTTCTCCTTTCTCTTATATATATATATATATATATATATTTTAATATTTGGGAGAGAGAAAGTTAGACTGAGAGCTATGCCACAAACTCTAAAATAAAAAAACGTTCCAGTATATTTCATGATTGCTTTTATTAGGTGTTTTTACAAGCACGACCACTTTGTTCACTGTATTTTTTGGTCTCTTTCTGTTTACTCACGTTACTACCCTGTCACTACACAACTACGTATTCTAGTTTTTACTACGTCAAATGTTCTGTATTAGTGTTTGCCATTGTTAGAGAGTGCAAACACTAAGTCTCTACTAATATCCTACTAACTATACTATAAACTAAAGCTACTTGTCTGTTCCTCAGCTGCCACCTGGGGGACTGCCATCCACTACACTATGCAATATCCTATGCAATAATCTATGCGCTTTTCAGTGCGGTACCAGTGGCTTCCTGTGCGCTATTCTATGCGCTATCCATATGCTACTCCATGCGCCATCCTATGCGCTATCCTATATAAGGCTATGCGCTATCCTAATGGCTATCCGATGTTCTACACTAACCGCTGCACAAAGAGATATTCGGCAAAAACCCTCCCGCTACCGAACGCGCTACCCTATTCGCTATCCTATGTGTTACCCTATGCACTATCCTATGCCCTATCCTATATGCTGTCCCATGTCCAATCCTATGAGCTATCCTGTGCCATCCTATGCGTTACCCTGTGGTAACATATGCGCAACCCTATGCGCACCCATGGCACCCTATACAATATCATATGCGCTATCCTATTCGCTATCATGTGCACTATCATATGCACTATCCTATACGCTATCCTATGCACTAATCTATACAACCGTCTGCAAGTGCGCTCCTGTATGCTACTCTGTGTTTTACCTGTGCACTATCCAATGCGCTACCGGGGCGCTGTACTCTGCGCTATCCTATGCGATATGCGAAAAGCTACCCTATGCCAACCCAATGCGCCATCCTATGCGCTATCCATGCAGTAACCTATGCACTACCATGTACGCTCACATGCGCTACCCTTGGCATTCTAAGTGCTACCTGAAAAAATAGCCGAAGCACTACCCTACCCGCTACTGAATGCTCACTCTAAGCACTACCCTATGTACAATCATATGAGCCATCGTGTTTCTATCCTATGCACTATCCTATTCAATAACATATGTGGTCTCCAGTGCGGTACCATGTGTGATACTCTGTGCGCTATGCTATGCGCTATCCTATACGCTACCCTATGCAGTATCCTATACAATATCCTATGGGTTTTCCTATTTGTTATCCTGCGCCACCTATGTTCTGCCTGGGTGCTAAACTAACTACACAAAAAAATACCGAAGCACAACCCTACCCGCTACCAACGCGCTATCTCATACGATATCTTTTAAGGTATCCTATGCGCTATCCTATGCGCTATCCATGTAGTAACTTTATGCACTACCCTGTGGCTACACTATTGGGTAACATATGCGCTACCCTATGCGCTATCCTATGCGCTTTCACCATGCGCTATTCTAAGCGCTACCCGAAACAATACCGAAGCGCATCGACCCCATGAATGCCTGTTTCATACACTACGCTATGTCCCCTTATGCACAATCATATGAGCTATCGTATGCTCTATCCTATGCACTATCCTATGCAATAACATCTGTGGGTTTCATAGCTGGAAACAAGGTGTACTTGGGACTATTCTATGCGCTATCCTATGCACTACCATGTACGCCACCCTGAGGGCTACCCGGTGCGCTACAATGTGCGCTACCATGATTACCCGTGAGCTATCCACGCTAGTAAATGCTCCCCATCC
>JADZMA010002577.1:0-11619 GCA_020796225.1 Arion vulgaris
AATAATAATAATAATAAGGAAATCCCATAAAAATAAATTTCCCTAATATAAAATGAAAATGAAGAGATTGAATACATATGAAGACATGTCCATGTATTAACAGTGAACATTTGACTCGATCTTGATTATGAAACTCCATTCCGTGAGGTTCTTATGTATATATATAAAACATGTATTTCAACGCTCATGGTTATGTTATGTTATGCGATCGACTTCATGGCATTGAGGCAATCCAATGCTTGCTCTGTCCCCCATTGCAGTAGCCATCCAAAAGTCCATTTGCTCACCATGCCCATGAGGTGGATTACTATACATTCTCTCTCTACCTCGAAGACAACATTGTCTGGCATGTCCAAACTTAACTCCTAATTCTCGGACTTGTTCCAGTGTCTGAGACTCCCACATATCACATAAATGGCGTACCGCATTTATGACATCGCTCTGCCCTTGAATCAGGGCATTGTTTGCAAAAAGTCACCACGCTCGTTACCTGCACTCCAGTATGTCAGGTATGTACAGCCAAGACACCACTTTTATGGTCATATTGTCTGACCTTAATAAAGATCAGTATCAGTACGGATTTGTTGTACATTGACTTACATGTATATCTTGTGAAAATCTGTTCCAATTTAATTGTTTTCCACAGACACTGGACAGATAGTTATGTTGGTGAAGAGCTCAGTCCAAGAAAGTATGCTGACTCTCAGGTATCCCTGAGAATGTATTGTCACCAACTGAGGATGACATGGAAAAACTATGGCATCACCTTTCTAACGAGCTTCGAGCAGCCCCAGAAATCATCCAGTCCTTCTCACAGAAGCGCCTCTCAACCCCAAAGCTAACAGAGAATAGATGACAGAAAGCATGTTTGAGACTTTCAATACACCAGCCATGTACGTTTCAGTTCAAGCAGTGCTGTCTCTGTTCGCGTCAGGACTTGTACCGGGAATTGTACTTGATTCTGGAGATGGAGTTTCTCACAGCGTTCCCATCTTTCAAGGTTATTCTCTTTCACATGCCATCACAGAATGACCTGGCTGGTCGTGATCTCACATATTACATGAATAAGATCCTCGGAAGAAGGCTGCAGCTTCACCATCTGCTGAAGAAAATCGTCCGTGACATCAAGGAAAAGCTTTGTTATGTTGCTCTTGACTTTGAAGAAATCAAACATCCATGGAATCAACATCACTGGAAGAGAACTATGGACCAGATGGTGAAATCCTCACTATGGCAACGAACGCTTCCGATGTGCTGAGGCATTGTTTCAACCATCCTTCCTTGGTCTGGAACTTACTGGAATCCACGAGATAACGTTCAACTCCATTATGAAATGCGATGTAGATATTCGTAAAGACTTGTACGCCAACATTATTTTGTCTGGTGGCTCTACTATGTTCCTAGCATCGCTGATCGCGTGCATAAAGAATCATATCTCTTGCTCCAGCAACAATGAAGGTCAAGATCATTGCACCTCCAGATCGAAAATATGCTGTCTGGATCAGGCTCACTATCTTAGCATCTCTGTCACCTTCAACAGATGTGGATCTCAAACAAGAATACGATGAGTATGGTTCATCAATTGTCACGAAAATGTTTCTAATTGCTTTATTTGTTATATTGTCATGTCACAGAGTCATGCACATCTGTCCAGCGTGTTTGTTGTACGTTGGACGACGGGGGACAAGCCCCATGTGAGTGCGGTTCAATTCCACGGGCTGGCAGAAAAATCACAGTTTCTCCAAATGTACGATGTTCGTAGCACCGAACTGAAGGGTTACGGTGTCCATGGCACTGAGCCGAAGAGCTGAAAGCTCAAGTGCTTTTAAATCGAGGAGAAAAAGACCTTAATGTGTACAAATTTTGAGCACAATATGCTGATCAATTTTATCAAACAGAAAAATGTTTATATTGTGGGTTCTCGAATGGAGCTCTTTGAACACACCAACAGTTTCATTCTAACCGTTACTTTTTTTTACCTGAGGATGTCTAAGTTGAAAAATGAAACATGTCACCATGAACACAAAACAGCAGTATTTCACATACCTTTCTCCCCACATTATGCTAGTAGTGCCAGACCTGGACCTTTGACATCAAATTATAGAAGAAACTAGTCACGACAGAGATGAAGTGTGTGCAGAATGCTGGTGGTAACAAGAAGAGACCGGTTGAGAAATGAAAACATCAGGAAAAAGTGGGTACAACATCAGTACTAGACTTCATCAAGAAACAACAATTTTAATAGTTCGGTCACATAATTAGATTACCAACAGACATTGCACCTCAAAGATCAATGTTGCTCCGATAAAATGGTTACAAAGCAAGAGACCGGCCATGCAAAAGGTGGACCTCAGAGATAAATTAGGCTACGAAAGACACTATTTATGGTGCGCACACGAGACTCATTCTAGAAATCACTTATTATCCTGACGCTGTGAGGCAAAACAAGATTGGAGAAAAGACAAAAAAGTCTAAGCGGACGTGTCAGACTGTGCCTTGAAATAGTAGAATGTTTGTTGAAAATGTATTTCTGGGTAGACTTTTCAGTCGTTTCTTATGATTGAGTGAGATAAAAAAAAAAATTACACAAATATAGAACAGAGAAAGATATACATTCAAATATGTAATAGAGAAAGATATACATTAAAATGTGTAATAGAGAAAGATATACATTAAAATGTGTGATAGAGAAAGATATCAATTAAAATATGTAATAGAGAAAGATATCAATTAAAATATGTAATAGAGAAAGATATCAATTAAAATATGTAATAGAGAAAGATATACATTAAAATATATATGTCAGAGAAAGCTTTCAATTAAAATATACGGCAGAGAAAGCTAAAAATCAACAAGTAGAATCAATATGAAACTAAAAAGGGAAAAAAGAAGAAAATATACGTTGACAAGAACAGTTTAAATGTAAATTAAAAAAAGTGTTACTGCTTTATGTAATGCCAGATAACAAATAAATATATATTTACGATATATGCGTATGGTGTGTCTGATTGCGTATGCACATATAAATCAACCATTTCTTGCCTAATTCGTGACATGTAAAGGTTTGCATCGTTACATACATCGAGAATAACTTGCCATATTTCTTCACTAGACCAAGGTAGAAGATGTTGGGTGGTCTGACATCGTGGTTCGACATAAAGATCGACTTCAGAACTGATTAACTGCACCAATGAGAGAGAGAGAGTTGTGGAGAGACATGATCGCCTGCGCCGACAGGCATGGCATTTGATTGATTGATTGATCTCTTCGCTACACAAACTTATTGCTTGGTAATAACTTTCTCATTTTCAAACTGAAAGGCACATTTTTCAGGCAAATTGAAAGTCTCGGTGTTGGGTCAAGTGTGTTGTAGCCACTGCTGTAAGTCCATACTTTTGTTATACTTCTTTAAAGTTGTTTATTCTGTTGTCTTTCTGCGTGCTATTAGACCAGATCAAAGAAGTCGATTGGGCTTCATTTTTAAAAGATGTTCACTCCATTTTATTTGATGTCTCTCCACATATCTTATGGAAGATGAGACTCCTACAATTCTTCTTCTGTCTCCTTGTCATTCACTTTTTGTTAACGTAGATGAACTTTTTCCAGCACATAATCTCATGCACAAGGTGGCGTCTGTGGCTTAGGGGTTAGTGACGGTCTATTAACCCCGACGTTTTGAGTTCGAATCACGTTGCGACAATTTGGTCAAATTTTTCGTGTGGATTTTACAAAAGAAAAAAGGCACCACCCGTTCAGAAAGGCAAACTACTTAACTTAATAATGCCTAGAAAATCACAACAACGTTAAAAGCTGGGGTTGATTCGCAAAGTCCTGTAAAGGATATGCAATCAACTTTTTTTAAATCTCATGCACTGTTATTTTCCTATATTGCTCTTTAAATAAGTGTCCAAGTTTGTCATTGTTAACAGAGGGCTGGTGTAAATATACTATTACCAATCCACATTTTAATTTGCATGATTGTAACTTCTAATTATTATTCTTCTTCTTTGCGATCGCTATTTTGATGATTATATACGTTAGAGGCGTTCTTATGATGAGTTCATCTTTGGTGCCATGTAGTTTTGGATGTAGTGTTATGTAGTATGACCAGCATTTCTTTCTAGGGAGGATATACAGGGGGCAGTCTTGCAGGACATGTTCTGTGGCTTGATCAGACAGTGCCACAGGGACACAGAAGGGATGGAACAATCATGGCCCGTGTAGGTGTTTGTTCAGTACTTGTAACTTTTGTCATTGTTTTAGCTCTTTGACACTTGTTAAGATTACTCTACCAGATTTGACATCATTCTCTGTTAGCACGATCCTAATGTATTTTAATTATGTTGCCCGATTAATGTTGAAACCATTGTGTAATTATTGATTATATTTATTTTATGTGCAATGTGTCATAATGTTTGCTATGAGTCCGTGTTATATATATATATATATAGCCTTTTTCGTCTTTACAGACAGTCAGTTGGCAAGTGTTTTCTCTTTTAGTGTTAAGTATTTTATATTTAGCTTGTGTTCTTATCTTCTTTACTTATTGGTTACAATTTTAATGATTAATTATTTCATTGTAGGACGCTTACCATAAAGCGTTATTTATATATATATATATATATATATATATATACAGTTGCTAACCATATAACAACAACAAATGGTGAGTCACGGATTCAGAGCCGGATTAGCATAGTAGCAAAGTAGCAAATGCTACGGGCCCCGCGCTTTGAAAGGAGACCCGCCTCTGGAGCTAAGTTGTCACTAGTCATTAACAAGGAACCAAGTTTGGGAGGTGGGTAATAATTTCCCCCTTTCATTTTGTTTTATTGAGGTTAGGGCCAAGGTCATGTTTACTCAATTTCGGACTTAATTGGGCGGTCACATGAAGCTCATTAACAACGTAACAGTTTTTACTTTTTGTATAGGAGTGTCTCTTGTGTGCACACGCTTCTAATAAACGAAAACTTGAAAGCTGAACAAAAGAACAATTAAATTTGACTCATACGGTTCAAGTCTCTGTTCTTTCCCAGTAGTTTTTGCGCGCAAACTTAGTTTAAAATAAATGCAAGTGGGCGTATGAAATATTGTTCTAAGACATGAGCAGATCTGGGCACTCTTAAATAAATTTCATGTCATTCACGTTTTTGTGAGAAACTGTTTTGCACTCGACTAGATGTCCCAGAAAATAATGCGAGGAGGGGCAAATGATTAAACAGAAAACTTGGACACACTTGAAGAAGAGCCGGAACAAGAAGCCGCAACACAGAGCTGCATAATTTTACAGAGAAGCACACAACGGACACAGAGGTAATTTTTTATTTGTTCTGCTAACTTTGAATGTATTTAAATCCTCCAATCTTGTTATTTTATTATTATTTTATTTTACATAGCTAATTTTATGTTTCAGTAGAAATTAATTTTTAAAAATAGTTTCTATCTTTTTTCGTTTTCAATGAATTCAAATGTTTTAAATCAGAGTTATAGTCATGTTAAGTGGTTAAATTACGAAGCACCCTGTATATAATATATCATCATGGGTAAATTGTTATATCATAAAACGCTGTCAAACTTTCACATTTATATGTTATATTAGTAGAAAGTAGAAGAATTACATTTTATTTGTAAATTCATTTTCTCTTCCCAGATTGAGATAGACATCATGAGCAGCAGAGCCAGAGATACGGGTCGACATTACGCTTCTGGAAGTGCAAGCGTAAAGCACAAGATGAAAAGGAAAAATATAACCAAGTTCTTGTATCAAAAACACGCAAGCTGTCTGAATTTTTAATGTCGTGTGTAATGGTGCTGAATCCAAAGAAATCGAAGCAGAAAATATAGAAGTCGCGTCTCACAGTATAGTAGATGAAGATAGTGATATAGAACAATCATCATTACCAATATTAAGATCAACAACTCTTCGGATTTAGCCACATTTTCCACAAGACAAACTGGTCAATGTACAGCAAGTCCTTCCAATTTAGCCATATCATTTTCAAGCCAAAGAGAGGCAGAAAGCACAGCACATGTTTCCAATGTAGCAACATCTTCTACAAGCCAAAAGCACAACGAAAATAAAATGTACTCAAACGATATTGGTGAATGGCCAATCAACTTCAATCGAGATTATTGGATTGCGAAAGAAAGCAGCGAAGTGCAAGATATGAACAGTGATTTCTTGTCTTCCCAAAAAACATACGATAAAAAACAATCCACGAATTTGTCGAAAATCGTTTTCACATATACACATAAACCAACAAACAAAACTCATGTGAGATATTGGTTGTGTTATTCAGAAACTAAAGGACAACTTTTCTGTTTTGTTTGCAAGTTACTGATTCAGACTGTTCGGCACGTTTTACGAAAGAAATTGACGATTGGAAAAACGCAAATAATTTGTTGAAAAAGACATAGAAAGCACCTCCCATAGACAAGCGATAATTTCTCTGTTAGTTTGCAAAAGAAAGATGCTCGTGTCGATTCTCAACTTGTAAGCCAAATTGAGACCGAACAAACATATTGGCGGACACTTTTGGAGCGAATTACTTCAGTAATCCCAATTTTTTGCAGAACGAGTCTTGCATTTCGGGGTAGGGATGAATTATTGGTTCACCTAATAATGGAAATTATTTAGGTTTGTTGGAATTAATAGCCAAATTTGACATTTTTCTGGCTCAGCATATAAATACTTATGCAAATAAAGGAAAGGGACATACATCATACTTATCAAAACAACATGTGAGGAATTTATCCATCTAATTGCATCAAGCTTACTGGATCATATTATTTGCGAAATTGAGAAATGCAAGTACTATTCATATCACTGGATCTACTCCAGACATTTCGCATGTGGACAACTCACTCTAATAGTGTATGTGTTACCATCTGGACCAGTGAAAGGTTTGTGAAGTTCTTGGATATGGAAGGTCATACTGCTGAACAACTCGCCCAAAGTTTACTTATTTTTTAAAGGAAAATGGCATTGATATCAAAGACTGTCGCGGTCAAAGCTATGACAATGCCAGCAACATAAATGGGAAATACCACGGCTTACAAGCACGCATTAAGGAGATAAATAAGTACGCAGAATACATTCCTGCTTTGCCCTTCACGAATTTGGTTGCGAAGTGTGCTGCAGAATGTTGTATAGAAGCATCCATTTTTTCGATTTTGTTGAAAGTCTCTATACATTCTTTTCCGCTTCTACCTATCGATGGGGCATTCTTACAAAAGCACTGGAAGATACAGGTTCAAAACTCCCGACTTTGAAGAGACTGTCGGACACCAGGTGGTCTTCCCGAGCTGATGCGACAAAAGCACTTTATGTGGTTTTACCATTATCAAACAAGTTTTGGATGACATCTCAAATAACATGGATCAAAAGGTAGAGTGTCGTAATCAAGCTTATGGGCTAGTTTTGGAGATGAGTAAGTTGGAAACGGGAATAGTTAGCATTTTATGGAACGGAATTCTAGAACACTTGCAAGCGTCTAGCGCTTCATTACATCCACCTGATCAAGACCTTAACACGGGATATGCTCTTTATGAATCGTTACACGGGGACGTTCAAGCAATGCGGCTTACATTTTCAGATATTGAGGCCAAAGCCAAAATCCTGACTCACTGTCAAGAATATCAGAAACAAACTTCACGACGACGCAAGCGAAATACTAAGTACGACGATTTTAGTGGCTCTACTACGCTCGATGAAGTTGTAGAAAATCAAACACCCAAACAAAAATGTAAAAGGGAGGTAATTATCATGGATTCTCGAAAGGAGTTAATTCTTATTTTCATGTTTGTTGGCCTACACGCTCTGATATAACCATAACAAGGTTCGCCTTAGGTTGAAAGGAGCGTGCCTCGGCTTAAAGAGGCTTTAATCCCTACTAAACAAACAAACAAAAATGTAAAAGTCAGGTGTTTATTGTCATAATTGATAATGTACTCTCTGCCTTAGCTAAACCATGGAAGGGGTACCATAGAGTGACCTGATGTATTTGGAACATTTCGGCAGTTAAAATCTCTTACAGCAGAAGAGATCTTGAAGAACTCCCAAAAATTGTCAGCTCTTACCAAGAGGGTTTGGAAGGCCTGAGCGACGAACTTGTGCAGTTCGCTGAACTTTAAAACTAATGTAGCTGCTGCTATTAGCAACGAAAAGAATGAGGCCCTTGAACTGCAATTTTATAAACTTATAATGGAAAATTCATTAGAGTCGTGTTTCCCAAATGTAGAAATAGTCTTACAAATTTACTTGTCTTTAATGATTACTAACTGCAGCGGAGAACGTTCTTTTTTAACATTAAAGCGTATAAAAAGTGAGTTAAGAAACATGATGGAACAAGATCGTCTAAATAACCTCACCTTAATGAACATTGAATGTAATTTACTTAGAGAAATTGATTTGTCTAGTATTATTTCTAAATTTACTCACATTAAATCGAGACAAGTTTGTTTGTAAAATTTATGTTTTATTATTTATTATCATACAAAACTCAGGGCCCCGCGCTAAAATTTGCTACGGGCCCCGCGCTGGTCTAATCGGCTCTGACGGATTGCAGTATGTTGGTAGAAATGCATTAAAAAAACATGTCGTAACTACTTGTGAAACCGCTTTTTATGGTAGTGTAGGACATGGGGTCACCATATGTACCAGATAATAAATTTTGTGACAGCATAGCCAGACTTCATGGCACGGTAGAGCGTCAACATCTGAGTTGATAGCAAACACCAACGACAGCGATTTGTGGGAAAACCCCGATCGCCTACGATAGCCGGCACGGCACCTGATGATGATGAGGACAGGGGAATATGGCCTGAGGAATGTAATGGTGCATGGCTAGTGCAGTCGACTGTTCAGGTTAAGATTTTCTTTTAAACCCCCGATAAAAACAACTCCTTGGCCTTACAGGGTTTGAACACGTGTCTTCTGCATTGAATCCATTCTGTCAGACGCTCCTCAAAATGAACTTTGTAATATCCTTTCCAAGTGTGTGCATCATGTCTGCCTTGTTTATGTATTTTCTTCTATGTGGTTTATTTATTTGCCTTATTTGTATTTATTGAGAAGAATATACAGAAAAATAGATCGTATTTCATGACAAGAAAAATAGGCAAATAAAGTTCTCTAAAAAGTAGGAATAAAGAAAGAATTACTACAAGAAACAAAAATAAGAAATGTGATGTCAGCTTTGCTATCATGTAGTTGTCTTATGCCTTCATGAGGAAGGGAGGGAGCTCAGGGAGCTAGATTCTGATGGAGTATAGCCTGATAGAAGCCCCCACTGCCTTGTGAGACAGCACCGTTATGCAGACTGCTAGAAGAGTTAAACGTTTGAATTTTCTTTGCCTCAAGTCTTCCTCTTTAGTTTCTTGCTAAATCTTTCTTTCTGCATGTGCCACCATCAGTGTTTCTCTATTTGCTCGCGAGGGACAACGTTCCAGTTATTGATTCTCGCGCCCTTTATATTAGTGTACATTGGTTATCTTGTAGGTGTGGGTTACGTCAATGCTTGTGTGCATGTTCCTTACTGTTGTAGTGACGGCACACCTAGTACATTTCAAAGATTCTCGATTCACTTCATCCTTGAAACTATTGAATTATTCACATTGTAACCTTAACATCGAAATCAGCATAATCGACCAACAACGTCACCTTGACATCGCGAGCAGCATAATCGACCAGCAACGTCACCTTAACATTGCCAGCAACATAATCGACCAATAACGTCAATTGAAGTTAATGTAAGAACATGTAGTCAGCAGAAATCCAGCATATAGATCAACTGTTACTACGACCTACTTTTGCTTACAAATGGAAAACTGGTAAACATCACATCACAGGTGTTGTCTTTATACAGTGTCTTCTTTGACTAGCTGTCCGGTGCACCATAGTTGCCCGGTGTACCATAGTTGCCGTGTTGCCATGGTTGCCACTTATACTAACCACTTTGTGATGCCACTATATACTAACCACTATCTGATGTAACTATATATTTTTTCCGATCAGAAGCACTTGAGTTTTCAGCTCTTCGGCTCGGTGCCATTTACATCGTAACCCTTCGGTTCAGTGCCACGAACACCGTAAATCTGGGAATCTGTGGCTTTTCTGCCATCCCGCGGAATTGAACCCACACACACAGAGGGATAGTCACCCGTAGTCAACGCCTACGAACACGCTGGCAGACAGGCGTGCCACTATATACTGACCACTATCTGATGCCACTATATACTAACCAATATCTAATGCCACTATATACTGACCACTATCTGATGCCACTATATACTGACCATACTAATGCCACTATATACTGACCACTATCTGATGCCACTATATACTGACCACTATCTAATGCCACTATATACTGACCACTATCTGATGCCACTATATACTGACCACTATCTGATGCCACTATATATGACCATATTATCCACTTCGTTCTGCGTAATGCCTATCTTGCCACTATTCAATATTGTATTTGTACAGCTCTATACAGGTCAGTGTAGTTTTCTTTCTAATGTTGTTTCACTGAGCTGATGAGTATTTCACAGTATATCAAGTTGAAGGCATTCTTGAAGTATGTGTACTGTAGTCTAGTGTTTCACAGTATATCAAGTTGAAGGCATTCTTGAAGTATGTGTACTATCGTCTGGTGTTGCACAGTATATCAAGTTGAAGGCATTCTTGAAGTATGTGTACTGTAGTCTGGTGTTTCACAGTATATCAAGTTGAAGGCATTCTTGAAGTATGTGTACTGCAGTCTGGTGTTTCACAGTATATCAAGTTGAAGACATTCTTGAAGTATGTGTACTGTAGTCTGGTGTGCCTGTCCACATGTAGTACATGGGTAAATTGCAAATCTCAAATCTTGTACACGTGTAATTGAGGAGACGTTTGTGTCCTGCTCCGAATTGCAGAATGACAATTTCTAATGTCACATTTTGGCATCTGTACTTAGTTAGTACAACAGTTATAATCTTTTGAAAACGAATTAATGAGCTGAAAGACAAGAGAGGCAAGCGCAAACTCAGACGTTTTTGTCTTAGTAAAACACTTGAGAATTGACCATCTGTAAAGACAAAAAAAGGTCATATGTATGTACTGTGTTTGTTTATGTGGCTAACTGATTTATCCTTTTCTACCGATGATACCGATGATTGGTACATCCAGTTGCTCTCATGCAGCACTTCTTTCTTGACCAGTCGGTCTGCTGTCCCAATTCCTCATCAAGGATTAATAATAACGTTCACCCGTGCGGAGCCAGGTTAGTGAAAGTATCTTATAAATGTAAAGTGGTTTGGGCATAAATCCTTCACTGTTGTGTATATAGTTGTGACTTTTATGAAAACCAAGAAACATATCATTGGATATTAAACAGGTTTATTGAAACCAGTGGTGAATCTTTTCTCCCAAGTACATCGCATTTTTTCATAAGCTCTCGAAGAAAATTATGTGTGTAAAGGGACACGGATTAAGTCATGGAAAAACCTTGAACATTTTTTCTAACGACGACAATCTAAGCTCGTCGCTCGTGCCTGGTCTCCTCTGCTAATTTTCTCTTGAGTCTCACACGCTGTTGCACCATTTACACACAAATGTGCGCCAAGCGGAAT
>JADZMA010002578.1:0-11616 GCA_020796225.1 Arion vulgaris
TTCCGTGTATGAAAGAGACTGGAGCACATATGGTTAATCACAAGGCAATGATGATAGTTATTTTAATAAACCCAAATTTCCCTCATCACACCAGAAAGCCGTTCCCTTTTTTACATTCTTTAGTTCCTTCCCATTAGTTCTCAAGTTCCATAACTCATGTCAAACCCTCGACACAAAATGAAAGCCAAAGTACCTAAAATTGAATTAGGCTCAAACTGGTCCCCTTTTTGCCTGACAATGGAATTTCCTGAATACAGAAATAACAAACACAATCAATTATTCAAAGTGAGTCATGACTGCTTCAATGCAGCCTGACAAGTTAACTATAATATTTTCTGAACTACAAATATACTCAGCAAATTAATGTATAATATAAATAACTGTCATGACAGAGACAAGATCTATGCAGAATGCGGGGAGTATCATAAGAGAACGGTTTAGAAATGAAGACAGGAAAAAGGGTAATCAGTACTGAACATCACCAAGAAACAGCAAATTAAATGGTTTGCCACATAAGCAGATTACCAGACGGGCATCTCAAAGAGCAATATTATCTGACAGTGGATACAAAGCAAATGGTCATCCACACAAAAAGTTGGACCTCAGAAATAACAGCAAGCGGTGAAAAACATTATTTATGAAGCACGCCTTTTAGAAATTCTTCTTATCCTGATGCTGTGAAGCAATACAGGATTAGAGAAAAGAAACATGAGCAAAACTGTACATAAGACATTGACATGGTTATATGAGAGTAGAGTACAAAATGTATAGAAGTGTGACAGGAAAACAAAGAATGCAGAAACAAAACTGAAAATGGGAACCTACCTTAGCATTCCATTTTTCATAAGTATAAACTTCAGATAATTCCAGAAGCCCATAAAACCCTTTGAGCTGAAAACTGGGATACAAGAAATAAAAAACATATAAATTGAGATTTGTTTCAAAATTGAAAAAAAAATGTTACAATAAAAGCTATATAATAATGATGATGGAATTCTATTAGAGAGAGATAGTTAGTGCTGACATCATAACTGCTCATCGAACCAGTAGTCCATGGTGGTCCCATCTCCTTTCGTATGTCCTCGTATGTGGTGACTAACAACCCATCTTTGTTGGTTTACTATTCTATTTTTGGCCACCAGCATAGTGTTTTTATTTCAGCTACACCACATTTGATTTGGTATTTGTGAGTCTTGTTAGGTTGTCATCACTATTACTTGAATCATTTACATGACCTCTCTTCCCTTAGAGAATTCGGGATATCTGCCTGTCCATTGCTTGCCCATTTTTACAGCAGCCATACCTAAGCCTATCAGCACATTCCCTTTCCCCACACCTGCATGCCATTCCCAAAAAATTAAACTGATTTTGCAGTCTAGAGAGAGAAGGAATTTAGTGCTCATTGAGAAGGGGGAAGAGAGAAAAGAAGAATTTTGGGTATGAGTTACTGTTCTCTTCTTCTTTGTAGAACACCAGAGGGTATAGGCCTTCAACTAACTAGTGTTCATGGTTATTTGTTTTTACGGAAAAATTTTTCCAGATGGAGTAGCTAGCCACAACCAACCCGTGATGTACAGGAGAACCTTCTTTCTAGGTGCTTTATATCTGCAAGCTGTTTTAAATCTAACATCAACAGGTCTCGAGTCTGTCCAGTGGAACCTGTCCCTGACATGATGACAAACTAAAATAAAATCTTAGCAATCCTCTTTCCCTTCTTCTGAAATCACCTTACAACTGTCTCATGGCCCTGAGCATCCTGGGAAATGCAAGAAAGGTCGTAAATGAACTGAGACCTTTTTCATTTCGAATGAATAAATATTTCATAAAACAGAAGATATAAAACTGACAGAGCAATAATAAAATAATATAAATGAGAAACAAACTTTTAAAACTGGCAACAGGAATGAAGAACAATGTTCTTGACAAAGTTGAAGATCATGCCTGTTGTTTGAAGCTGTGGGTTCAAACCCGACTGAGTCACATAAAAAGTTTGACAAGATCCAGAGTTGTTGCTGAGCCACGGGGTTTGGGTATTGGGGCAATCTTGGGAGATGGGGCTATTTCTACAGACAGGACAGAGTCATATGGGGAAAACCCTGCAATAAGGACAACTTTGCTGTTTGACCATTAAAAATTGTAAGAGCAGTGGCTTTCAAACAGAGGTGTTGAGAGGTTTGATACAACGCTTTTGGGAAAAATTTGAAAGTGACCCTAATGAATAAGCTCTTTGTATCCTTTGAGTAGAAGGGACTGTAACTAAAATACCCAGAAATTTGTTAGCTCAAATTTAAAATCAGTTTCATTTTCAGTCTTGTATATTTTAAATCTAGTCATGTGTACAGACACCCCAGACTGCAGAGAACAAACATACTTCAAGACTGACCCAAATATGATAAACTAAGACAAACTCACTGGCCCAGCTAAAAACAGTGGAAAGAAACCTACACCTACCCCCTGTGAGCTATAAAAGACATTAAAGTTTATATGAGAGACAAAAACTGAATAATAGACAATATTTCAAGCAACTAACAAAGGAAGAATCCATGCATCAGCACACACAAATTTAGCAAACACCAAGAATTTGAATTTTCTTCAACTTTTCTTTGTTCGTTTTTCGACCAATTTTAATCACTTTTGTGATATGTTTGATCTTTGCCAAGAACGTATACGGCACATTGGTTTGGTAGGCTCAAACGCATAGATTTCTCAAGTTTAGGACAAGTGCATCCGATTTCAGCAAACCTCCTTAGTCGCTCTTACGAATGCATGCAGGGAAAAGTGGTTCTATTTTTTACACCTAAATTGGCCCGGTAACCACTGGGGGCTCCAACAAAAAATTGTTTTTGGTCACATTTTTAAAATAAGAAATAACTAAACTAACCTGTAGATTATCAGTGTATTTTAGAGGTGTATCGGGGGATGAGCTTGATCGTTTTTGTACCATTTCTTGTTTGGGGCCATTGTCCAGCACTGACTGAGCAAAAGCTAGAAGAGAATAGTTTTATAAAATATAGTTAGAGATTATTTGACATAGATACCCTTTTCTATAGACAAAATAGATTAATTTGACTTTCTTTTTTCGAATGCTCTGATCGACCAATTGTCAACCACTTCTGTGTGATTTGTACGTGATCTGAGCCAAGAGCGATTGTAGCTATGCCAGTTTTGCACCCCAAGAGGCCAGCACATCCGATTTCGCGCTGATTTTTATTTACTAGGTAGCATCCCTAGGTCTACATCAGGGCCCCAAAAAAGCATTGAGGTTGCAGTGGCACTTTCTTTGCTTCAGGGTCCCGGTACACTCGGTGATTTAAAAGACAATTTAATTTTTTTGTACCAGGGATGCATGTGTAAAAGGGAATGAATGTGGGATAGGGTTGCAGGTATGGCTGCTATAAAAGGAAGCAATGGATCAGACGGATATTCTAAATTCCTAAGGGAGAGGATGTGTTTAAAGGGTTTTAAAGCTGAAGGATTTATTTCATTGTCGGTTTACCCCATATGGTCGGTACTTCTGCAGAAATGGCACACCACCTGTCAAAAGTATTGCACAAACTCCATAGCCGCAACAACCTAAGGGTCTCTGGAAAAAAATGCAACTCTGAACAGAACGGGGAGTCCGATTCAAACACACGACTTTCAACTCGCAAGGCAAAAGGGGATAAAAACTTAGCCACAGAGACCCCGAGAGAGGATGTAAATAAGTTAATTAAAATGATGAATCTACAACCCAACCAGGCTGCAAGAATTTCAGGTCAAATATGATGAAATAGACAAGAGCACTGTACTGAAGCCAAAGACGCCGAAGTGGTTACCGGGCCCAAATTTAGGGTAAGAATAGAACCACTGTTACCTGTCATGATGTCATAAGAGACACTAAGAGGTTTGGATGAAAACGATGCATGTGTCCAAACGTGTAGAAGTCTTGGGGTTTAGGGGCCCACCCAAAACCCAAAGTGCAACTGTTGTAGTTATGAAGGTGATGATTGGTACAGACGATGTTACAAAGCACAAACACTGTCTGAAAGGCTTCATATGTCTTTATTACATGATTGGACAAAACACGCCCCCTTTTTCAGTCTTGTGTATATCGGTCCTTCTGTTTACCATGGTTACTAAGCAAAAACACTACACAACTACGTCGATTAGTTTCCTACGCCAATGTCTGTTTTTGTGTTTCCATTCTGCTTAGAGAGTGCAAACACTAAGTCTACTAACAAAATATCAATATATACAAGCTACACACTAAAGCTAACTGTCTGCTCTCAGCTGCCACCTGGGGAAAGGGGCTGCTTAGCTATGACACAACATATACACGTTCTTGGCAAAGATCAAAATATCACAAAGAGTGATTAAAATTGGTCGAAGAACAAAAAGCAAAAAAAGAAGGGAAGTCAAAAAGAATAGTAAACCAACAAAGAACCTGTGATATTAGTCGCCACACGCTTGAAGACATATTGAGGAGATCAAGACTTATGAACAATTTGGGTTTTTTGTGCAGTGATGATGATCCATACTAAACTAAAACAAGAGAACACAAAGAAACCACAATACATTTTGTTCATGTTCAACTAAACACACTTGTGGATGAAAAAAGTGTAAATTACAGAAAATATTCTCCCTGGTTGCAACTTTCTACACTATAGTCATACCTCCCCACTCTGGATCTCTTGTCTGTTCCTGTACAAGGACAACAAATCCATATCTTTGGCAAACATGTTTGGGTTTTTGACAGGATAACTTATGAAGCCCTGAGTGTACAACTTTTCAGCAATCTTCATGGTTTCTTTAGCATTGATCTTGAGCTTCCGTGATGAGTTTTTCTCCAATTCCTATTAACAAGCATCAATACAAATACTAAGTTTCTCCAATACTTAAAAAAAAATATTAGAAAGCCAGCAAAATATATTTGTATGTATTCTCTCTATTGGTATCCTCTTCATATCCTGTTTGAGACATAAGATTTCTACAAGAGATTTATTACTGCTTGGATGTTTATAAGAGATTTCTAACTCCTACAGGCACGTGGGAAAATACATGTGGCATGCAGGTATTCAGAATAATGAGAGAGCAGGGCTTGCATCAACAGCATTGATTGTCTGGGAAAATAAGGATAGAGGGATGTTCTCTGTCTTTGGTGATCCTTGTAGGGCGAGAACTAAAATTGATGAATCTATCCCGCGATTTAAGGATTTTGTATTAAGGGTTTTACAGATAGAACTAGATGTCTGAGGATATAGTGAAAGTATGTTTGTCCATCGAGCCACAAGAACCATCAGTATGTATACCCCTGACATCTGTTGTTGAAGGCTGAGCACCTGTGATCTGCTTGAATGCTACGACGCCAGTTCACTCACCAACATACAGCACGAAAATTTACACGTTTTTGTATTTATGTCACAGACTGTAACATACAATTCATTATATCAGTAGATGTGAGTCTTATTCTAGACCAGAAGGCACACCAGAAACCATAGTAGACACATTTTTAAAAAAGGGGTGTTCAAGATAAACGACCCCGATTCAAGTTTTGATTTGTTTTGGGGCCCTTTTTTTATTTTTGAAACCCTGTAATGATGATTATCATCAACATAAAAAGCTTTGTCCAGTAGAACTTTTTGACCTAACACCCTTTCGAATTTCTATCATAGGCCAGATGTCTTGCCTCTGCAGGGGTCATGCTAAAAACCATCAGTTTCATCCTGAACCATTTTCCCCATGGTTTCCTTTCGCTAAGAACCTTTCATGATGGCTTTTTATAGCCCTTCGTGTTTTTTTTACATGTCCAAATATTTTAATTTTTTATTCCTATTTATAGATCAGTCATTTTTTTTTAAATTTGTGATTAATGATGATGATGCAGTCCGATAACGCACACTGTCGATTGATCCCAAGACGGTAAGTCGTGTTCTTTCAAAATAACCAAAAATTTAGTCACAACAGTTAATTCATCGAAAAACACATTTGACGGATAATCATTCAAATAGGTTTTTAAAAGAGAGGTAATACAATATATCTCAAACAGAAAAAGGGGGAATCTGTATCAGAAAAGACACCCACCCACCAACACAACATACAAGTAAAAATCTGTTCTCACACCATGTTGTAAATTGAAAATAAAAAGCGGGCATATCCTTTACGGGGATAAATCTTTTTTCTTTTCTTTTTTTTGTCGCCACACTGCTACCAGGTTTTTCCCGTCCGGGTTTTCTGTTTTGTCTTGCCTTTTCTGGTGGCTTTTTGGATTCTATTTTGCTTTTTTCACAGGATTCTGCACGCCATTAACCTTTTTTTCCGTCTTCCTCTTGCCTCTTTCCCGTGTTCTGGTGAAGACGTATAATTTTGGTTTTTAGCATTTTTAAGTGGCCAAACCATTCATTCTTTGTTTATCTATGAAATCGCCGGGTTTCTTTGTGATGTTGGTTTTCTGTTTTTCTGATTTGGGTAATTTTAGGCAACGATTTCACATGTAGTTTTTTTTTGTGACCGCTCCCAATGTCCATTTTTGGGCCCGGTAGCCAAAAAGTAGGTAAAAAATGTTGTGATCATCTTTTGTTAGCGCCTTTTTTTTTAAAATGGAATTAACTTAGCCATAAACCCACAGAAAAACATCATCACGGCACCACTTATATGTTAACGGAAGCCCAAAAGACCACCCCAAAAAATAAAAAGAGAAACTTTGGGATCCAAACAAGATTCCAATTAGCAATGAACCACACATGGAGATTAAACCTCGCCCTTGCTGCCTTCAAAAAGGAACAAAAAACTAATAAATGTTCAGAGTTTACCATTGCTTGAATGGGGGGTTATTTTTAGTTCAAAAATTCGGGGAAGGGAATTTTTGTTTAAATTTGCCTGCAGCGGATTTTTGAACCGGGAACTTGGGGATATCACACGTTTAAGAAAAGGGGTCACTGTTGTATATTAGGAAACAATAATTTTTTTTTTTATATTTGTATAAAAGTGATGATGATTGTACAGACCATTTCTTTCCATAGTTTTTTTTGATCCCCAAGAAGGGGGGCCTACTAAAAGTTTTTGGTTAAAAATTATAAACTTAACAAACAAGACCAAGTGAGCCATGAAAATTAACAAAATAACCTTTGAAGGCTTCTGAAAAAAAAATGCTGGTGTATAAAACCAAGCCCCCTGGAGTCCATGAGCTAACCACAGCTAGAGAGATTTCAATGACAACAAAATGTTTAATTGATATTATTATATATAGGAAGACTGCAAAAAAACCATGTAGCAATAGAAAAACATAAAAAAAGTAGGGGTTTTAAAAATAAAAAAATACACAGTAACATTTCAAAAAAGGATTTTAAAAAAAGGGAAACAGAAGTGAAGGTTAAAAAAATGGTTTTTATTGTTATACCCTTTGCTTGATAAAGCCCTTTGTTCAAAGCGGTATTGTTATTGAAAAACAATATTTTTTTTTAAATTTTAAATTTTGAATTTAAAATGTTATATTATGTCCCTTTGTTAACAGCAAGGGGTTACAGCAAGGGTTTAAAGGTTATATTTAAAAACCCGGGAATGGTAGAAAAAATGAAAAAAAATAAAAGTAAAAAACCACTGTTTTCCAATACAGGTTTTTTTTTTTTTTTACTGAAATCTCCCACGTAGAATAGACGGGACAGAAAAATATCAAACCAAAATATTAGGGTTTAAAATTACAGAAAATCATAAAAAATATTTAAAAAATAAAACATCACATATGTGAAAACAGGGTTTCAAAAAAAAGAGCCTGATTGACAAATAAAAGGAAAAGTAAAACGCTTTTTTTTTTACTTTTAAAAACCGTTCTGACAGCTCCCCCTTTTTGTCACTTGGTTCGTTCCCCTTCCTGCATCATAATCCCCCATTAAAAAAAGATTTGCTTTTGATCTATACTATTCAAGGAACCTACCATTTTCGAAACATTCCCAGATTGGCCCTTAAGCTACTTATCTTGAACCCCCTTTAAAGGCCCAAAGCAAAGTTGATAACATTTTGTTAGGTATTGTGGGAATTTATTCTATGTCATTTTGGGGACAAAATAATAAAATGCCCAATAAATTTTAATTTTCTTATTTATAATGGAGAAACGTGAATTTTGGAATACACACACACACCTGTTTTTGGTTCCCGGGAGCCCAAAAGGGGAGAAAAGAATAGGGGACCTACAAGGCATGACTGAGGGGGGGCCTAGAAAAGCACCCTGTAAATAAAAGGAAAATGGGAGTGTGGCTTACTTGTAGGCAAATCCCACAACATACAATCACAACCACAGAGAGTGGTATAACAAGTGGTGAATGGGGGGTTCAAAGAAGAAGAAGAAGATGCACACAAAAATTTACCCAAAAATGATCATAAAGTGTTTGACAAGCAAGATGGTTAAAAAAACGATTCCCGTTGACAAAAAAAAATAAATAGTTAAACACATTTTATCACTGTTCCATAAATTAATTTTCCCCTATTTTAGAAAATTGAATTTTAAATGTGAAAAAATCATACTTTTAGAATCTAGCTAAAAAAAGATAAGAAAAAGAAAAATGTAGTTATTAGGGCAATTGTTTAGTTGTTTTTTTAGCATGTATTTTTGTGTTTTTTTTGTTAAAAATAAAGTTTTTGTTCTGAACAGTTTTAATTAAAATTAAAGAGTTTATTAAAAAACATAAAATCAAGGGGAATTAAAACGGGCACATCAAACCCAAAAATGTAGAGAAGAACTTTGGGGAATATACCCGAAAAAATGAGAGGGAAAACCCAGGGAAAAGATTTAAAATTCATTTTTAACCGTCAACTTGAAGAATAGATAGTTTTACGCTGTCATAAAAAGGGTTTCCCGAAGGGGCAACATTTTATGATATGATTGTTTTGGGAAAAAAGAAGAAGTTCTCACAAATGGATTTAGCCCAATAAATGACAAAATAGAAAATTTTTAAGTACAGAGTCGCCAGTGGTTACCGCCCAAATTTTGGGGGGTAAAGAAAGAACCACTGTTACCCGCCATGCATGTTGTAAGAGGGACTAAGGAGGTTTTTGAAATGATGCACAGTCCAAACTTTAGAAATGTATGGGTTAGGGCCCCCAAAAAACCCAAAGTGCAACGATAAATTCTTTTGGGAAAAATCAAACAATCCCAAAAAGTGATTAAAATTGGGGGAAGAACAACGAAAGAAGAAGAAGACAGAAAAGTTTTTTTATTTAGAAGAATGATGAGAATGTCATGAATATAAAAGGTGACAAACGATGATTATTGTTGTTATAAAACACCACCCCTTTTCCCAAATGAATTTGCCACATCTCGATGATGAATAATGGAAAAAATATCATTTGTTCATATAAAAAATTGACACATCATAATTTAGAAATGAATATGTTGACTTTTACAGAAACAAAATTTTACATTTAAAAACCTAAATTACTGTTTAATTTGTCCCAAAATTAAAACACTTATTTTTTCTAAAAAAAAGATCAGATATTCACCCCAAAAGTGAAACGGTTCTGTAGGTCAGAAAGCAGGTAAGTCAAATAAGATTGACTTTCCCAAAAGATGTCTTCGATTGTCTCAGACTGAGATGGTGACAGAGTTGGAAATACAGACCCCGTGGATGAAAAACCCATTAGACCCGGGTTAAAAAGAGAAATGGCTTGGGTTGGGCACACCCCCGGGAAAACAAGGAAATTTACCAAAAATATTTGAGCTCAACCCAAAAAAAGATAAAAGGAATATCCTAAACAGACCTGAGACAGAGATTCTTAGGAATGAAAGAAGTGACATCCTAAAGGCCTAAAGAAAAAAAGAAACCAGGAAAGGGGAAAAAATGTTGAGGGTTTAAACGTGAACGGGAGGAATAAGATTATGACAGGGGTGGAAACAAAGTGAGAGATGATGGATGAAAATTTTTTCATTTTGAATTGCACTTATTTTTATGATATGATATTTTAGAACTAAAAAAGGAAGATTGAATTAATTCAATGGAAACATTCAAATTTTTAGGGAAAAGATAAACTTTGGGGGAAATTTTTGAAGGTGTTTTCTGTCCTCAAAAGTTTGTTTTCCATGGAACTCAAGATTAGTTTTGAATGTGTCCCATATTTCCCAGCATACAATCCAGCAGATTTATTCACAAGATGTTGTTTCCCTTTAAAGCTGTGACCCGTACAAAATTTTGTTCTAGTTTGATTCTTTAGTCTGGCGTTTTCCCCTGTCTACAAAATCTTTTTCTTTTTAATAAATAAACATTTTTGGGTTCGTTTTAAAATATAGACTTCCCTTTCTTATCCTATAAATATTTTCCTTTTTTACAAAAATTTGGGGGGCCTGTGTTGGGTTTGAGATGTTCCCCTTTGGAACCCAGTAAAATTTCCCCGGGAATGCCAAGGTTTTTCTGTTGAAAAGAAAATCCTAACCTAACAGTTTTAAAAGGTCAAAACCCAAAAAATTTCAGGGTCATGTCCCCTCACCTGCCCCAAAAAAAGGATTAAAAAGGGAAAAATGACATAATATTAAAATCAAATTACAATAGAAGATTTAAAACAACTGTTTACCTTGACTTCCAAAATGGTTTGAAAAAATTTTTAACCTGTTTTATTTCTAAACAAAGCCCAATGGGAACGAACGCCCAAAATAACAGTGCTCTGCCAAAGCTTGGGGGAAAATTTTCTAGTCCACGTTTTGGGGAAACGGAAAAAGACCGGGTTAAAACGCTTTTGATAGATATTTTTAAAAGAAGAATTTTTGTCCAGTCTATTCAAATATGACTGATGATATTTCATAAAAAAAAAAGTGATCAAAGTAAAAAGACAATGAAATAACATATATATAACCAGATGTTTCCGTCATTTTGAAGGTTTATTTAATCACACATGTACAATTTTTTTTTTTGAGATCCCCAGGATTCAGAATTTAGGAGCCAAGAGTTTGTGCTTTTTCAACACTCTGTAGATTTTTCAGACAGAAAAGGATATAAACCTTTCAGGGAAGTAACTTTTTTTTTTTAATACATAAATTAGTTTTCTGATCCATCACTGAGGGCCCTTCATTGAGGCCATGGATATTTATAAAATAAAACAAACAATCAAAGAAAAAAGAAAAAAAACACATAATATGCCTCTTTCTTGATTTTTTTTTCTTGTTTTTCTTATTAAATTTTAGATGTACCGTTGGGAAATTTCATAACGGAATCAAAGTAATTTCTCCCGTGGTGGCCTCTAAGAGCAATGTCGTGGAGGGGGGAACCAACTTTTACTTTCTTCAAACCTTCACGCCCCCTTTCCCTTATGCTGTTTAAGACCAATTTTTAAAACCTTTTGGGTATTTTGATCTTTTCCCAAAAACGGTATATGTTTAATTGGTTTTAGGCCCCAAAAGATAGACTAAGTTTAGGGAAAGTGATCCATTTCAGCTAACTAAGGGTTTTAAGAAACCAAGCTGCTTTGGAGAAAAGCGCAAGCCATTGGGCAAAAACCCTTTTTGGGTTTTAAAACAACTCCGAAACCAACCCACAGGGGCGTTGGAAATTTATCAACCTGGAATCAAAAAACAAAACCCTTTCCTTCGGCCAAAAAAAATGAAAGGATCATCATCCAAAATCATTGCCATTGGCCCCCTTCCCAACAGGGAAGGGG
>JADZMA010002579.1:0-11612 GCA_020796225.1 Arion vulgaris
TTTATATATAAATCGCCACTATATATTTTGAATAAAAAAGTCACTAATAAAACAAAATACCAAGAAAAATACCAGTAAAACACAATTGAAAGATCTTTATGTGCTATAATCTAAAAGTAGAAATTAAAGTGATGAAATATCCTAAAATATTTAGATTGGGGGGCCAATAAGAGATATTTAAATTGGGTTTGGTTTCTTGTTGAAACCAGTCCTTCAACATTTGTCACTCTTTATGATCATCACATCACTTCTTTTTCACTCTAGCTGGAACAAAACCTTTACCCCAATTGAATCTTTGCAAAGAATTTTTCCCAAGTATTATATATTGGTGTATTTTTAAAAAATTATTTTATTTGACAGGTTGCTAATCCAATTCAGAGCCTTCTTTAAATTCCCTTTTTACAACAAATATGTGGGCTCTGTGGTCATTAAATTCACAACAGTTCATTTATCCCCCAGAAACGGGGGGCCTTGCCAATTTTTGATTCATGCACTGTTGCGGATTTCCCTGTGTAAAAAAGAGATTGAAGCAAAATGGTTATTCCCCCAAAGTGCAGTTATGATGCCCAGCTTTTTTTATCTCCCTTTTTATGTCAGACCCTTAGTTATTTTTTATTTTTTATTACTTTTTTGATAAAATAGTATAGTTTTAAATTGATATATTTTAGTCTTTATGATAGTTTTAAATTTTTCCTTTTTTAATTTGACCTAAAAAGGGGAAATTAAGATTCGGGGTTAGACTGTTTTTTAAATTTTTATCATTTTATTCCCAGAAAAAAAACCCAAAGGGAAAAAATTTCCCAAGACAAATTTTTTAGTTCATTTCATGTCTCTGGTGTTGGGTATTTTTCATCAATTTTCCCACTTCTTATAAAAATAGGGTTTTTTAAAATAAAAATTACTTTGCTATGAAATCAATTGAAAAATCAGTCTTTCTGGCAGAATGTTGATGAGAAATGATTTCTGCATCATTTTTACAGGGTTAAGGGAATCTCCTGGAGTTTTTTCTGTAATATCTCCCCACAGATAGCCTTTGGTGTGTGGTCTTGGGTGACCACTTGTTTGATGCCTGTTCTTAATTTTTCCCCTAGAGCTATGTTTGAAAGGCCGTCCATTAAAGGCGATGATGACAACAATCTCAAGGCGTGTACTGTTGCACCTCCCCTTGGTGTGGGGTGACTGTAGAGCCCAACCCTAGAACAGAACCCCCCGACCACGGGGGGGGGCATGAACCCAAGGTTAGACATGTGCTGTTGTGTGCTCTGTCTTTTGGCTTTTTCGTTTTCTCTGTGACTAAAATTACGATGATTCTCGGCTTTTTGGGGTTCCTCTTTTGTTGTTACAGCGCCACATTTGGCGATTTTGGAAGGTTTAGCATGTTTGTCTATATAAAAGCATTTCGGGAAAACATTTGGGAGTTCTTTAAAGCGTTTTTCTGTCCACCAGCAAAACGTCTCCCCCTTCAAGCTCGCCATACTAACTGTTTTGGGATGCTTTTATCAGGCTTTCCCGAAAACGTGGGAAAAACCCATCTCAGTTGGGCCTTCCAGCAGGGTGTTGGGCTTGGGATCTTTGCTCTTGTGGGACCCTGCCCAAGATTTTGTCCTGCCATTTTAAATTTTAGTATTCTGCGTAAAACAGTTTGTGTGGAAAGGGTTTTAATTTTTCTTTGTGTCTGCTATCCTGCCCATTTAAATTTGGTCAGCAGCGTGGTTCCCTTTATGGCCTGGAAAATTTTTAAGCTTTGTGACTTCCCACCCCCTTCCCCGTTCCCTGTTTTGAACAGAGTGGACAGTTGCATGTAGGGGGGGGCCCCGGTTTTAGAAACCCCTTTTTTGTGTAGGAAGAAATAACATAAAAAACTTTTTCTTCTCTGTTGACATAAAACCCTTTTGGGGTTGTGTTAGAATGCTCTGGTTGGAATTAAAACTTTTCATTTGGGAAATGGGCATCATTCTTTTTGGTTATCAAAGATAAAGGGTGATTTTTTTTTGGCAACCGGCCCCCCCCCCCCAACCGTTACAAAAAGGGAAAACCACCACCCCCCACCCGTCTGGGTTTTTTTGGGTTTGTCACATTTCCCCTTTTCCGTCTGCTGCCCAGAAAAGAGATGTTAATGGTGAGTGGCATTAGGCACATTTTGCAACTATCTCTATCTTTTTCCCTTGTTTGTTAGTGATCTGAAAGTGGTTTTTTCTTAGCCCCTTCTTTTGGGATTTTTTCTGGAAAAATTTTCCACTAATATCTAACTTTGTATTTTTAAAGGGTTAAATTATATATATATTATGACTAATTGTGAAATTTTTTAAATATCCAAAAATTATATATTTATATATAAATTGGATATGGTGTCTATTCTTTTCCCTGACCCCCTTTAAAATCTGTTATATGTTCATAAATTTTGCTGTGTCCTCACCATCAAGTGATTGCTAACCCTTTAAGGGGACTTCCCCATATCCATCTTAATTTCCTGATGGGGGTATTTATTTATTTTATCTGCTTTCTCCCAAAAATGGAAATGTACTTTAAACATTATACCCAAAATAAATTAAAATCTAAACCTCAATAGATGAAATCCACTAATTTCACATCTTGCCATTTTGTCCCTTTCCCAAAAACATGAACTGAGAATCAACCTTTGCCCCTATTAAAAAAATTCTAAAAAAGCTATTTAGGAAGAGAAAAACATAAATCTTATCCTCATCTAAAGTTTTTACTTTGTTCTATATTTGAAAACCCCTCTTTTTGCTAGCTAAAAAAAACCCTTAGTTTTCTGGTAAACTCAGCTATATATAACATAAATTGTCATCTGTGTCATCAATTTTAAATTTTTGGGCCCTTTTTCCCTTTGCTGCAATCTTTAAAATTTCCTTCAATAATAAAAATTAAAAAAAAATTGTGGAATGTTCCTACTGGCATGCAACCATGCCCAATCCCTTCATTTTTTTAAAAAGTTCATTCTTTTTAAAAATTTTTCTTCATTTGTTCTATTTGGGTAAAAAAATGTTTGATTCTTTTTAAAACATTTACTTTGGAATTTTTCCCTTTGTATATGATTTTTGTGGCACTTTTTCTAACACACTCCCAGGCCCACTGTTTCTATATATTTTAATTTTTTGTTTTAAGTTTAAAATTTTCCCCAAATTTTGTTGAGCATGGTAAAATTTATTATTTTGATTTTAATGTTAATTTCCCAATTCACCATCCTGGCTCATTACTTTCCAGGAACAAGATCTTGAACCCTCTTTGTTTTAAATTTTTCTTACATTTTAGGTTTTTCTGTTTTTGTTTTATTTTCATTGTTTTTATTTTTGCTTTTTGATCAATTTTTGAGCTTTTCTGGACAGTGTATCTGTTTTTTTTGGGAAGAAACCCTTTGTTTTTTTCAAAAAATAATATCTGTTTTATAACCCATATCTTTCATTTTAAAGAAAGTTATATAAAAATTTTCATTCCCCCCAGGGTTTTCCCTTTTCAGTTTTCTTTTTTTTAAAGAATGGTGACAGAATAGACTCTAAAAAATCCAGACTCAAATTTTTTAAAAAGTAAAAAAAATTGACAGCTGTAGGGCTTTCCAATCTTTTTATACCATCTGCCCATGGATGACGCAAAAAAAAAAAAAACAGACTACAGGCAAAATATATCACTAGCAAAAAAGCAGATTCTTTGAAAAACTGGAGTGGGAATCACTAATGAAGAGGGAAAACAAAAATCTAAATAGTTTTTTGACAGTTTGGGGTTATCAACTCAGGCATCCTTAAGTTTTCGAAAATAATTTTAAATTCCCAACCCCACTTAGTGAGTTGTATCTTAAGATTTTATATGGGGGGTAAGTTCCAACCCCTAGTATAGATGTCACCTCTTAAAGGGATTTTTTTGTTGAGTAAGTTCCAAGTCCAAAATTGTGATGTCACCTTTTTAAATTTTTTATATTGAGAAAAGGTTCCAAGCCCACTTGGTGTAGATGTCACCTCTTCAAGATTATTATATGTTAGCCCGCCACCAAACCCACTTATTGTAGATGTAAATTCCTTCAAGACTCCCCCTATATTAGTCGCTACCAAACCCCTTTTGTAGATGTAACCTCTTCAAGATTATTTTTGTTGATTAAATTCCAAAAGCCCATTATTGTAGATGTCATCTCTTCAAGATTATTCTTGGGGATTAAATTCCCAAGCCCATTAGTGTAGCTCCCCTTTTAAAAGATTTTTCCCAAAAATTAAAAATCGCTCAAGGGCCCATTTAGTGTAGATGTTCCTCTTTTTTTTTTGTTTTTTTCCCTCCCCCCATTAGTTTAGATGTCTCTTTTTCCCAATTTATTCTATCCCCAGTCCCTCCCAAAAGCCCTTGGTTTAAAGATCCGCTTTTTCAATTTTTATTTTTGGGAAAACCTCCAAGCCCCTTATTTTTTGATTCCATTTTCAATATTATGCTATCCCCAGTCCCCTTTTCCCCAAAGCCCCGGTTTAGATTTTTACCTCTTCAATATTATTCTATTTTGGGAAAACCCACTTGTTTAGGTGCCCATTTTCAATTTTTTCTATGCCCAGAAAATTAAAGCCTACATGGAAAAAGTCATCTCTTAAAGATTTGATTCTAAGTCAGTCAGTCACTCCCGGTTAATACCCCACACTAGACTTAGTACCGCACCAAACCAATCAAAAACCCATATTCGGCAAACCCAAACACCGCTCTTTTAGAAATTGCCACTTTTTTTAACCGTCCCGGGGGAACACAAGTCAGCCATTTTTTTCGTCCCAATCGTAAACAGCGTATAAACAATTGCTTCATATGAAATATGTTCATTCATATAGTAAAACCGATTTTCACGTGGTTTGTAACATATTCTACAGATCGGGAAAATTTTGATTATATGTTAAGTAGAAACTATTTTGAACGAAATTTTTTTGATGGTCACTTTTTTTGGAAGAAATTTCCTTTGGTTTTAAAAACATCGTATTTACTGAAATTTTCATTAATGCTTCTTTTTTTCATAAATTTTCAACTATAAATAAATTTTTTCTCTTTAAAAAGGGAAATTTACGTTTGCAGGCAATAACCTACCAGACTTACCATTTCTCTGTTTACGAAACCGGTTTTGTTTGACGTCCATAACAACCCGCTGCAGTTTCGATCTTCTCGTGAATTCTTTTCGTCATTTTCTTGTGTCAACGATATCCCGCAATGCTAAATACAAATTTTTAATTTTCTTTTTTTATTTCAAACATTATTTATGCCTTTCAGTTGACTTTTGTATCAAGTATCAACGGTAATATTAAATATCCCACACTAGATCTAGCTGTCCAAAGTGAACCATTCGTCAGGGTAGGAAAAAAATTTATTTGGGTTTTTTCACATATTTTAATTTTTTAAAAATCTCATATTATTGTATTGTGATTTTAAATTAAAATAACTAATTAATCATTTCCCGTACTCGTTTGTTGTCTTTCTTAATTATGGGGATTTCATGTTTAAAAGTTGTCCATTTAAATTGCACTCATTGCGTAACTGCAATGAAACTTTTTGACAAAATATAGTCTAGTAGCAATTTCAAATTAACTTTTTTCAAAATCATCTACATTTTTTTTTTGTAAAAATTTTTTTGACTTTTAAATTTTTTGGGGGCTGGGAAATAAATGTGATCATTTATATTTACTCCCAAAATATATAAAAAGATTTGCAAATAAAATTTTCCAGCATGTTTGTATGTGAGATGTGCATACATAAGTAAAATAAAAAACTCCCCTATTCAAAAAGTTACTCCCGAACAGCACAACATATTGCAGATAAATCAAAAATATGAATAAAAATTAACATCTGATGCTAAGTGAATAATTTCCCAAAATGCTATTATTATTTTTTTAAATTTTTTGGTTGTGGGGAAAATATAATGAGCACTAGATCAACCCGTTTCAAAAAAAAATATTCATTATGATCTCCCCCTGCAAATGACTTAACCCCAAAAACATTAAATATATTTTTCTTTTTTTTTAAAAAATGGAGATAGAGGTTGTGTGAATAATTTACTCAAAAAAGTGTTAAAAATTAAACATTGCAAGACTAAGGTCAATATGGGGAAATTAGGGGATAAATTCAATGGTTTTTGATCTAATTGTCAATACATTTTTTTAAAAAATCAAGAAAAATTTTTTTACAATAATGAAAACACACTGGTAAATCATTTTCCTGTACTTCAACTATATAAAAATTAGGATTTATACCCAAAAATCTGATTTGCTGTATCATTGTTTTACTGTAACCTTTTATTAATCAATTTTTCTCAAAGCTCAGGTCCTACACAAAACTTTCAATGACATAAAATGTTAACAAAATTAAAGTTTTATATAGAAGACATGTTTCAGTATTTAAAACACTAATTATCACATTTAGTTCAACCACTAACAAATTTTAAAAATCACAAAAATTTACATAAAAAAAAAATGTAGATGATCTTGCAATAGTTACATTTGAAATTGCTCTAACTATATTTTGTCCAAAACTTCATTCAGCTAAACTGAGGGGCAATTTTAAAAAGGGACAACCTTTTTAAAATGAAATGCCCATTTAAGAAGGAAAAGGGGGTGAAATGATTTCCGGGTTATTTTTAAATTCAAATCCAATTTCAATAATATGAGGGCCCTTTTTAAGGAAAACTGTGGCCCGATCGGGCCCCAAGAAACGACGAGGGGGTTACTTTTAAAAGTAAATCAAGGGGGGATATTTTAAAATTACCTTGATACTCCTTAAAAAATCAACTGAAGGGGTTTTTAAAAAAAAGAAAATTAAAAATTTTTATTTAACTGGAACGTTTTAACAAATAAAATGAAAAAATTACGGAAAATGCCTCAAGGGCGTCACAAACCAAACCCTTCCTAACACAGAGGAAAGGGAAACCTTTTTTGGGTGAAACCTAAAATTTCCCCTTTAAAAGAGAAAAATAATAGTAATAAAATTTTTGGTAAGGGGTTATGTCGGGTTTGCAAGCCCCTGTTTATGGTAAACAAAATTTTTTAAAAATTCAAAATTTGGGAGTGACCTCGGGAAAAAATTTGTTCACTTCTTTTTTTCTTTAAACTAAATTTCCCCGTCTGTAAGTATGTTACAATTACCGGGTCAAAAAAATCATTTTTTTATGAATGAAAATATTTCCTAAAAAACGGTATTTTCACCTTTTTCATCATTCATCCGCCCCAATGTTCTTTTGGGTTTTTTTGCCTCCCGGGCTGCGCTTTTAAAAATTTCAAATTTCTAAAAAAATTTTCAATCTAAAGGGACGCCCCTGTTTAAACAAAGGGCGGGCCCCAACTATTTTTTGCACTGATTGAACCCAAAACCCCGCGTCTAAATTTGAATGTTTTCCCTTTTCCCGGGCCTCCGGGCTGGGAAACCGGATTTTAATACTTATGGGGTCTTGGGCCCTTTTAGATATATTGCTTTTCAGTTGGGCTGGATTCAGTTTCTTGTGATTATAACTCCACATTATTTATTTTTATTTTAGTCTTAAACTTCTGTTGGGAAACTTACTGGGAAAAAAGTTTCTGGTAGATCATTAGTCCCCCACCCCATTGTGACGTCGCTGTTAAATATTAACCAAAACAATCAAAAAAAGTTGACAAATAGCTAACTCAGGGACCGGCCCAAAATGCCCCCCTTACTGGTATGTCTTAGGATATCGGCTTGCACGTTCATGTATCGGGGCAAACAGTATTTCATCCCTCCCCTCTACCAATGTCAAACATGGACACTTAAGGCGAAAAAGTTGACAAAAACAATTTATTTGTGGAAAAATTTTGAACATATTAAAAACAAACCCAAAAACAGTGACCCCCACCGGGACCATTACTACAACACCCAAAGGTCAAAATGGAAGTGAAAGACGGGGGATAAAAATATTTTCCTACCAACACTTTGTTACCAAATGCCAAACCCGGTCTCTTACAGCAACACACCCAGAAAGCTCACCCGTGGAAATAAAAAGCTTGAGGAAGGCAGTGGGGTCACCGGAATGACAGACTACAATAGGACATCAAAAGCAAGGGGGGCTAACTTCATCCCAATTTCGAAAAACTCGGGGTTTGGACATTTTAAAATGAAATAAACCAACCACCAATAACGCATATAAAAAAAGGGATCGGTATTAGAGCTGGAAGACCAAAAAAAAGAGGGATCAATATCAAGACCACACTCATAAACCGGATAAAACACAAAAAAGGGCCTCATCCCAAAAACCAAAATTAAAGCTTCCACCGCAACGCAGGTGGACAAAAACTATTTTCCCCGGGGGGAATGACAAAAGAAAAAAAAATAAAAAAAAGACGAGGATCCCCCGGGCCCGACAACAAAAATATTTTAAACAGAAAGAGCAGACCACGTCTTCAGATTTGAACGGTCACTCGGCCCAAAGCCCCCCAAAGAATGGGTCTCGGGGACTCGGCTGCCTACCCACCCTCCTGCTGAGCAGCGGTAATTAAAATTAGTCAAAAAGGAACCCATCAAAAACAAACTATGGGGCCCATAAAGCCTGAAGCGCCCGCCTGTTTTACACATGAAGTGTCGCATGGCAAGTTGAACTCAGAAAAAAGAAGAATTGGCTATCGTTGAAAAAAAACCAGCAGTGGAAAGACGGTGATCAGATAGATTTCCGGTCTTGTTAAACTTTTTTAAAAACCAGGGGAGAAAAATACTGACAGAAAAAGTGTTAACATCATCTGATGTTGATATCAGTCTCAAGGCAAGGGTGGATTTTATTCCCTTTCCTGTCACTTTATGTCAGCAAGTTGTTTTGTCTGGTTTTCCCATTTTTTGGCCTATCCTGTCAACCCCGTTTTTTTGTCCCGGGTTTATTTTTCCCAGGGGGCCGGGGGCAGGGTTAGTGACTCGGTCTTTCCCCGCGTTCTGAGTTTGAATCACGCTGCGGACATTTTGGGTTTTGCAAATTTTTTGGTGGATTTCTCAAAGGACATCACCCCGTTCAACAAGGGAAACACTGAACGTAATAATGAAAAATATTTGTGGGTTAATTCGCAAATTTTAAAGGATATGCAATTCATTTTTTTTAATGTTTGCAAATTCTCACGGGAATATGTATTTATCGTGGGAACTTTTTTTTTTGATGGATCCTTTAAAGTGGGATGACTCAATGTTTCGACCGCCGTTTCGACATGCCGTGTTCGCTCTTTTAAAAGTAAGGATTTGGGGGGCCCCTTTTTCCTTTTTGAAAGTGGCTGAAGTTGGCGATACTGAAAAAGGCGACCAAACCATAGTATCCATCTCACTTATATATATATATATATATATATATAGTACCGCCCAGATAAAACAAACCATTGATCATTTGACCCCTAACGTAGAGAGGCATTGCATTAAAAACTACGGATCAGAGATAGCCCAGAAAACATTTGACTTCATCATAATCAATCTGACTGTATAATAACCCAAAAAAGATCACAGAAGAAGAAAGAACATGGATCTGCCCATGGACTCCTTCAATCATTCTTTTTAAAAAAAAAGTCCCTCATTTTTAACAACAACTAAAGGAGATATTCCCAAAACGATTCTTTTTTTATATTTCTTGTTCACATTCTGTTTAATCAAAAAAACTCTTTTTAGGTTGAAAGACCTCGGCAAGACACCGGAAGGCTTTTTTGATTGTGTTCTTAAAAAACTCTTGGGGGCCGTGCTATATTTTCTCAGTATGATGCAAGTCTTGAAAAATGCCCCCTTTAAATAGTTTTACCTTAAAATAAGCCCTAAATTGTAGTTTTGAATTTGCTGTTTTTGCCGCCCCACCCCAAAAGCTCTTGTACCACCGACCCGGCCCTGGCCCTTTTATTGTTTTTCTGGGCAGTGGTGCAAGAAATAACACCCCCCTAACTGCCTCTGTATCACAAACCCACCGGCTGGCTTTTTTGTTTTGCTGGGGAGTGGGTGCTTTAAATAAGCACGCCCCCCAACGGCCTCTTATCGCACCCGCCCCACGCTTTTTTGTTTTTTGGCGTGGGGGCTGAAAAAGCACGACTCACTCTATTATCGAAAAAGGTTGGTTGTCAAAATAAGGGTTTGGGATTTTCCTTTGTTGGGAAACCCCTTTCTTTTTTAATTATTTTCATTTCATTGATTCGTTCTTCCCCCGGTTCTTTAAAAAAAAAGTTTCCCTTTTTGGGTTTACAGGTTTTATTGTATCTGGGATTTTTGTGAAAAGGGTGGGGGCACAGTTGGTTTTTTTCAATTTAAAGGGTGATGTCCTTCAATTAATTAATCTATGGAATGTGAAATCTTTAAGCCGAGGGAAATTGTTTCAACCAAAAAAAGAAAAATGAAACCAATTTGGGCTAATACTTTTTTTCCCTTTCCTGTGACTCTAATTATATATTGTTTTTTATTATATTCCTTCTCCTTAAATTTAAAACACCCCCAAGCAATTTATTAAAACCCCTCTCCCTTAACTCGTTCAATCTCCTCTAAAAATTGGGCCGATATATTTTTCAAATTCGTTTCCCTTTGGGTTTTCCTTTTTTTTTTATCATTTTGTTAATTTTGAAATTTTTTATTTTCTTCTCACAGTGTCCCCCAAAAATCTCCCTCTTCATTCTCTTTTTTTTTTGGATCAAAATCTTTTTAATTTTTTATTCTATTTTTTTTTCTTTTAATTGTCTTTTTCCACAAAAAGTGCCCATATTATTCCAAAAATGATCACTAAATTTTATATGTCTCCCGTTCTTTGGGTAAGGGGTTTAAACCCTTTTTCCAGGAAGGGCGTGAGTTCGAGCCGGAGGGCCCTTCTTTTCCCGGTGCTGTTTTTTCAGGGCCCCCAAGTTGCTGGCTGGGTTGTGCTTTTTAAAATACTCCAAGGGCGTGCCATTTCTGTAGGACCCCCCTATGGGGGAAAACCCGGTGCAATGAAATCTCCTTGGCTTTTCCCCTTTTTTTTTTTTAAAGTATAGTGTCTGTTGCCATGGTGATTTATAGACTGCGTTGTTAACTTTTACCCAAAAATGGCCCGCCGGGTTTAAAGCACTTCAATCATAAAGTGTCCCGACGATAGTCGTCCCAAAACAACCAAAAAAAGGAAAACTAGCAGTGTTTATTTTTTCCCTGGTTATTTCACCCAAAAATGTTCCCCCATTTCTGTGATCTTTTTCTAAAAAGGGTTTGTTCCCCCTCTAGTCAATTAACGTTTCAATGTTGTTTCCCTGGTTGCCCCGTTGGGGCTTAGGCTATATATATATGTGCATTTTTAATTCATAAAAATAAAAAACAAATATATATATATATATTTTATATATATATATTTAATATTTAAAAAAATATAAAATTTTAAAAAACAAGACAAAAGCAAAAAAAGGAAAAAAAAAATAAAATTGTGACGGGGAAAAAATCTCGTTCTGCAACAAATTATGAAAATGGAAAAAGAAATTAAAAAAGAAAAACAATCTTACACAAAAAAGGGAAAAACTAAAAAAAAGAAAGGGAAAGGGAAATGATGGGGAAAAAATTGAATATTAAAGGGATCATATTACATTGGAAGTGGATGTGAAACGTGAACTTTGTAGTGGAAAAACATGTTTCTTTTGGTAGAGTCTCTGCATACAAAAAAAGGGGGAAAAACAAAT